>JBBPNQ010000814.1:0-11709 GCA_038090975.1 Boletellus pseudochrysenteroides
GACGGCCTGGGCGGAGGAACATCACCCGAAGCAGACGAGGTTGCTGGGAATCTTCTCTCGGGTATAAACGACGGTGGAGGCATACCATGGGGTGGTGGTTGACGGGGGGGAGGGGGCAGGGCCATCGTCGGTGGACGTGTCTTGTCAACCACCGAAGGCACATTCGACGCCGTACGGGATCGCTTCGCAGGGTCTTCTGCGGCGACAGAAATAGCGGATTCAATGGACTTTCGTTGCTCGGACTGAGACACCCGGGATTGGATCATGTTGAACGTTGCGACCACAGAATCTCTGATGGCGGTGACAGGGGAGGACGGGCCTGAAGTCGGTGAGTTCGGGGGTGAGGCAGTCACGAATTGGAATTGTTGTCCACCGCTTCCGACCCTGTAGAGACCTATGGGTGTGCCCGGAGCGGCGGCATGAGCGAGCGGTGTGATAGAGGAGCTCGAGACATCCTGCTTCCCTGAAGAGGGTGTGGAGGAAGAAATTGAGGTTGAAGCAGCGGGAGGGGTGACAGGTCTTGGGGCATCCGTCTGTATCGACATCTCTCTACCCTCGGGCCTTGGTTGCTCGATGTACTTGGTGACCTCAACCTCGACCGGTTTGTCGACATACTTGATAACTTCAACCTCGACTAGCTTTTCGATGTACTTGAGGACCTCAACTGGCCTGTCAACCACCTTGATCACTTCGATCGGCTTCTCAATCTCCTTGAAGACCTCGATGGGTTTCTCTACTTCCTTGATCACCTCCACCACTTTGACCACTTCAACTTCCTTGATCACCTCTTTGACGACCTCGACAACCTTGATCACTTCGACAACATTGGTCTCTTCAAACATGGCGCCGACGCCCTTTTCATCATACTCGACGGGCGTCCTGGGCGAATCAGGCTCATACATACCCCTCCGTTCCGTAAAGGATGCCACGGATGACCAACCCGCCCGACTCGAGATCCTCGATACCTTGATACTCTCCTCGTCGCTCTCGGAATAGTCATTGTCCGAGATTGTCAGCATCGAGTGGAAGTCTTCGCGCGATTCGGAAGGTGTCGTCATCCCAATACTCATCCGAGCGTCCTGATAATCATCTACATCTGACTCTGTTTCGGCACCCGTCTCGGTGGCACCGTCGTCAATGTCGGATTCGGATTCGTAAGCGGCCTCGGAGGGAGTGGAAAGAGACCCAGGCATGCGGCCGTTCCGCACGGTTACGTCCCCACTGCCATCATCGGAGGATTTGGAAAAATCGGACTGCATAAGTGTCGTGCGACGGGGAGTGGGGGAGAAGACAGGGTGATGATGTCTGGGGAAAGGAGGGGTCTGGGTGTCGACTTCAGAGGGCATATGCTGCACGGCTATATCGGTGTGTTGAATGACGACCTCGTCCGTCTGAGAAAACATATCCGAGGTGACAAGGGGAGCGATGGCGGACGAAACTATCCCGGCTTCAGCCTGTATCCCGATCTCAGTTGTAACGGGTGCAAGAGTGGGGACTAGCAACGTTAGTCCACCCTCGTCAGTCTGGCATTCGACTTCCTTGGTCTCCCGCTCCTTATCGAGGATGTCATCTTCAATCACATCAGTCATCCCTACGCCCAACTCTGCGGAAAGCGCTGCAGACAGTGCCTCTGGCTGTCCAACGAGTGAAGGTGGACGTGCTTCCTGGAATGCAGCACCACCGCGCGGGCGGCGTTGAGCACTGCCGCGTCCACCGCGCGAGAGAACGGATCGACGTAAAGGGCTGGTGCGCGAATGGAGAGAACTGTAAGATGCTGATTTACGAAGCACATTTGCAAAGACGGGGTCCATTCCATCAACGCTCGTGCGATTGGAGACTGGAGCGAGTGGGGAGACTTCCAAACCAAGCTGCAATACATCTTCCTCCTCGTGATCGTCTTCAGACGTGTCGAGGTCAAATTCATCAACGCCACCCTCCTGGTCGTGCAAAGTACCTGGAATGGATGGGATAGGAGGTGTTGACTTGGTACCGAGGGCGTCGACACCGTTTGGTGAAAGATTGCGACTAGCCTTTTCGAATCGTTCAGAAAGTGAAACACCACCGCGACCTCTCCGACCACGACCTCCACCATAGCGGAACGGGGTGAGCTTGTGCCTCGGCTTGGTGTTTGCAGCAGGTCCGGGCGCATCAATGTCCTCGAGAAGCTCACTCTCTGGTGGCTCGTTCTCGTCGTGAATGTAGCCAGGTGAGGCTTCTAGTCTACGCCTGTAATCCATGCGCATCTCTTTCTCGCGATGAAGGGAACCCTTGAGTGTCTTGATCTGTCTCTCGGCATGGAAGAGTCTTTGCTGAAGCGCTTCTATTTCCTTGTTGGGATGATTAGATGCATGGAAAGGTCGTGAAGGCGATGGGTCGGGGGAAACATCAGCAAGGTCCTCGAAAGACTCTGGCTGGAATACGGCTGATGTATCCTGCCGCTTCCTGTTCGTAGACGCGCCCCCGACAGTGAATACATCATCCTCGTCGGCAGTAGCAGGGGTCAAGAAATCTTTGGCGTCCCCTGTACCTGGGGTGAAGGGAGAGCCAAACTTGGGACCCAGTCTCCGATTCGCCTTGGCTACATCCGCTTTCAAAGCATCGAGCGCAGACTGCAAATCGGATTTATCGCGTTGTAGACCCGCAGCATGCTTCCGTGCCTGTGCAAACTCGGTGTCATGTTTGCCTTTGAATTCGTCGAATGCGGTCTTGGTGCGCTCTGCTTCATTCTTGTGTTGGTCTGCGGATTCGCGTGCTGTATTGAGCAGCTTGGTGAGTCGTTTATGCTCGGATTCCAATCTCTGCGCGGTGCTCTGGGAGTCAGAGAACTGTGTGCGGAGCTCTTGCAGGGAGACTTCGAGGTTCCAGTTCTCTTCCTTGAATTTGTCTGAACGAGTTGGGGATCAATGAGGTGCAAGGTCGGGATGGCAGAATACATACCCGAACTTTGCTCTTGAGAACGGAGAGCAGTGCGAAGGGACTCGATACTCTTCTCGAGATCGTCTTTTTCTTCCTTCATGTCCTGTATCGCCTTGTCTCGCTCTCCGAGAAGACTCTGAAGACGCCGGACCTCGGTGAGCAAGCCGCTGCCGATTTCAAATGCAAATTCTAGACGAGGGAAATGAAGATGAGAATCAAGACAGGAGACGGGTCTGATCCGATGGGAGCGACGCACCGACGTCATCTGCTCTGTGAGCCGCATTTTTGGCTCGACGAGACTGGGCAGCAGAGGAAGAAGCTTTGGAGCGTTCGGGTTCATCGCGAGGAAGGTCTTTGACCGGAACAGCCGGGGAAAGGGTGTCCTCTGCAGAAGGCTAGGGAGGAGAGTAAGCAACACGTAAAATGCAAAGCGAAACGAGGGCGAGAATGAAGACGGTTTAATGAACGTGTGCCACGGGGTGGACGCGTCATCTGTTTGCTAAGCAGACTGTAGGGTGTGCCTGCAGCGCTGCGTGGATGGTAGAGAGAAATGAATGGCACTCGAGCGAGCACCAGAGATTGATGAGCGCTGAAAGGTCATTGTGCGCGGACGCCACGAGGCTCGGAAAGAAGCAGGGACACGGGCAAGAGATAACCTGGAGATCACCGGAGGGAAAGAAGACGAGACAAGTACCTTTGAACCGAATGCGCCGGATAGCTGGGCGTTTTCAAGGTCCCAAGCTTTGATGGTGTCAGCGAGCTCACGGTAGCGCTCTCTGGCGTCCGCGTCGAGATCTTCGTCGTCTCCACGTTCTACATCGAAGTCCTGGAGAAGACGAATTTTCTCCTCGAGTTCGATCTGCTGAGCGAGGACGCGTTGGCCGAGAGCACCGGCCTGTTGGAGCTGCTTTTCCTTGCTGTCGAGGAGGAGCTGAAGGTGGAGTTTGCGTTCTGAGGGCGAGGCAAAGGGGATTAGGGAGAGGTCAGGTAAGGAGGAAAGAGTGGCAGCGAGCCCGTCGGAGGTGCTGGCCATCGTCCAAGACGGCCGCTCGTTGAATTTTGCAGAGACGCTGACTTTATTATGGAACGCATGTCAACAAACCGACCGCCCCCTTTAGGCAACTTGTTCACACACATTGATCGTACTCGGTCTGATCCCAGGCGACTGTCTCTTCCCGCCATGACGCCCCTTCTCCGTCTCGGCGTCGACGTCGGAGGGACCAACACGTACGTCGTTGCTCAGCGCGCATCCCCCTCCGATCACATCTTTGATCAGCGACGCCGTCCTGCTCAACATATCAGAGGGACAGGTCCTCGCATCTGCAAAGCACCCGACCACCCCAGATGTCACTCAGGGCATCCAGGATGCCGTCCAAAGTGTCCTCGATCAGGTCCCACATGCCACCGATATCCAGGCCATCTCCATCGGAACAACCGTATGTCTCCCAGCCGCCCCCTGCACGCAACTCAACCCTCTCTAGCACTTTGTCAACGCGCTTGTCGAGAGAAATCGCACGCGGCTAGATCGTGTCGCTGTCATCCGTCTCTGCGGTCCCTTTACCCGTGGGACTCCCCCGTTCGTGGGCTTTCCACCAGACCTGAAACACAGTATGTCCCTCATATTTGCCCTATTTGACGATCGCCTACACCCCGTCGTCAGTCTTAAAAGGCCCCTGCTTTCTCGTTTCTGGCGGGTTACAGATCGATGGGAGCGAAATTGCGAGTGTCGACGCCACCGAGATTGAGTCTGCCTGTGACGAGATCGGCAAAGAGGCGCGTCTCTTTTGTGCATTCGCCGTCCGTAATTAGGTCCACATTAAACGTAAAAAACACTTCAAAAGGACGTCCATGCACTTGCGATCATCTCGGTTTTCGCCCCCATCGATTTCACCACCAAACAGGAAGAACACGTCGCTTCGATCGTGCGAGCAAAACTACCACACCTCAACATCGTGTGTTCCAAGGATGTGGCTCACATTGGCCTCCTGGAACGCGAGAACGCTGCCATTCTCAACGCCTCGCTTCTCAGGTATGCAAAGAAGACCGTCACTGGCTTCCAGAAAGCAGCACGCGCATTACGCCTAAGGTGCCCTGTGTTCATCACGAGTAACGATGGCACCTTACTCGACTGCGCGCAGGCCGCCAGATTACCCATTCGTACCTTGCAAGTCCTCATTATTACCCACAGAGTTTCACTGATCAAATTTCCGATCACAATGATCGAATAGCTCTTCTGGCCCCACCAATTCGATGAGAGGCGCTGCATTTCTGGCATCTCTTCAGTCAGACGTCTCCAAAGAATCCGCGTTGGTCATCGATATAGGAGGAACGACGGTTCGCCCCTGCCCCCTTCCCCTCTTTCGATCTCTAACGGATGCAATCCGCAGACGGATATCGGCATGCTTCTGTACGTGTTTATCCTAACCGAGTCGAACGCCCTTGGTTCTGATTCCCCTGTTTTGAAGACCGAGCGGCTTCCCTCGGCAAGCTGCAGCCCTTCATGAACTCTGCGGGGTTTTGTTGAACTTCTCCATGCCTCATGTCACCAGGTAGTCCGACACGTTTCTCTCTCTCAAAAAAAAATCTTACTCATCGCAAATTTCCATCCCAGCATCGGTCTCGGAGGCGGTTCTCTCGTCCGCCAGGATCCTCATTCCAAACGAGTAACCATCGGTCCTGACTCAGTCGGGCACAGAATCACGTCCGAAGCACGTATTTTCAACGGTACAACCCTTACTGCTACGGACATCGCCGTCGCTGCTGGGCGGGTCTCCATTGGAGATGTTTCCCGTGTAGCAGTTCTTGACCAATCCGTAATCGATGGCGCACAGAAGGCAATCAAAAGCTTGTTGCAGGACACGCTGGACGCGATGAAGACGTCAGCGACGGACATTCCCGTCTATCTCGTCGGCGGAGGATCGATTTTAGCACCAGACGAGCTTGTTGGGGTTAGTCGGGTGCATAGGTTTCCGCATTACGACGTCGCGAATGCAGTTGGTGCTGCTATCGCTCAGGTAAGGACGACCTCTCTGACAGCACTCAGACTATAGCTCATCGATGGACAGATATCCGGTACGATCGACTCGTTTGAAGACGTTTCGTCCACACCTGTGTCCGATGTAAGGAAAGCCATTGAAGCCAAAGCAATCGCCCGCGCCGTGGCTTCTGGCGCTGCTCCAGATCGTGTTTCCATCGTAGAGAGCGAGGTAATACCCATCGCGTATACCACTGGAAGATGCCGCTTCTACGTCAAGGCTGCTGGTGACTGGAGCGGGAGTGCGGCCCCGGACGAAATAGACGACGCCGATTCGCCTTCCAACCCACCTAGTGAGAATACCATTGCACGCTTCCCAACGACACAGGATGTTTTACCCGGAGAGGCGTCTCTGCTGGACTCGGCTGATGGTATTCTTTCTTACAAACCCAGAGTGCAAGATGGCCAGTGGTTTGTGTCTGAAATCGACCTCGAGTGGATAGCGGACGGGTGCTATATCCTAGGTTGTGGTGGCGGTGGCTCGCCGTTGCATGTCTTTCTGGAGACAAGAGAGATGGCGCGAGCGGGCGAGGTCATTCGGGTTATCGATCTGAGTTCCCTCACCCCAGATGCACTCGTAGGTTTGGGTGGGGCGCTGGGTAGCCCGGAGGTGTCTTTAGAGAGGTTACTTGGAAACGAGTACGCGTACCCACGCCTCTAAGAACCCTTCATCGACCTTTTCACAGGTACGACGATGCGAGTGCCGAGCTCTGGAAGTTTATGGGGGTGAGTAACGGATTATAGTACTGATAACGGCTGGATCTCATCCACGTTCAAAGATAACGAAGCCTGATGCTCTTTGTGCGCTGGAAATCGGAGGAGGAAATGGGATGATCAACGTGAATCACTCGTCCCTTCAGTTTCTCGTGTTGATATCCCGTCCAGATGATCACGGCCGCCACAAAGAACTTTGACATTCCAATCGTCGATGGAGATTTCATGGTTTGTAACCACGATCCCTTTTCCGTCAACCTCTCGGTGACCGGTCCGTTCTCCAGGGTCGCGCATATCCAACCGTAGGCAATCGTGTGAATCGTAGACGAAAACTAAGCCATGAAAATGCAGTGGCACCAAACAACTGTCAATGTGTACGACAAAACAGGTCGTGCGGTGGACCTTCTTCCCACTGCTATATCGAGCGGGGATGGTAACGTCATGGTCGGTCGTCACTCCTCCCCTGAAAGCTAGCGACCCTGATCACGTCATAAAGATTATGACCAAGGCAAAGAAAGACACTGACGTCGATGCGGCTATGCGAGCGGCCTGTATCGAGATGGGGTGAGTGGCTGCACGACGTCGCCGCTTTTGTGCCAACTTGAAAATCATCAGGACATTCGTGGGACTGGCTAGTCGGCCGCAGCGAGCCAAGGACCTGGAAGTTTCTATGATCGCTAATACGGTATCGTTGAGCTGGCGCATCGGAAGAGCCATTGCTCTTGCGCGAAAGCAGTCCAACATTGAACAGATAGGCCAAGTAGTCGTCGATGCAGTTGGGGGGGCCAAGACAGCAAAGGTGTTGTTCAGCGGGAAGATTGTAGACCTTCGTAGAAGGTGTGCGATAACCTACCCCCCCCAAAATGCTACCAGGCTCACGATTTCCCAGGTTGTATAAAGGACATACGATTGGAGAGGTAGTCGTCGCGGGATTGTCCGTGGAGGAAGAAGAGGGGGATTCAAACAGACCCAAGGAAAGGTTCCACGGAACTTTAACGATACCCTTCAAGAACGAGAACCTGTACGCGGAGCACACAGCTCCAGATGGTCAAATCACGGTGCCTAATCACTGGTATCTCTCACCACGAAAACACGCTGACATTCTAGCTTACAGATGTTAGCCACCGTGCCAGATCTCATTGCAGTGCTGGACGCCCAAAGCGGCTCGGCGTTGGGCACGCCGCAGTACAAATACGGACTGAGGGTGTTGGTCCTCGGAATAACGGCTGCCCCTCAATGGACGAATACCCAAAGGGGGTTCGAGCTTGGGGGACCAGGTGCTTTCGGGTCGGTCGCTTGTTTCCACCAAACTCCGATCAATGCTGACAGAGTCATGCAGCTTCCATGATATTCAGTACACGCCACTTGGGGTGTACTTTAAGCCGCGATCGGTCATCGAGGAGTATGCCGATAGGACGTAGTGCATCCTACCCTTTGACAGACCATTGTAATTCTAGGGTGCCCGCAGGGATGGTAGACGTGTGCGGGACGTCACTTGTCAAATGACGAATGTATTTGTTGAGAACACCCTCTGCCCGAATTCCTGTCAGTTATGGTTTGATTGCTTCTCCCTGATCACCTTTCTTTCTCTTTTTTTCGCTTCGCATTTCTGGCAGCACGAGGTTGTGCGTGGAATTTTTTGTTCCCCACGGGATTCTCGGTCCATCATGGATCACCATCCCGTCAAGTGGTTTAAGAATAGTAACTTGGGCATGCCCGTGCGCGCAGGGTTTCCAATTTGACTGTTCTTGTCGTTGCTGGTGCCAAGTATGTAAGACGGGATGGACGGGAGGGCGCGCTGCGGTCTGCTCGCCCGATGGTGCCGGCACCGTTGAGGCGAGCGTCACGGTAGCCGCCGATCAGCGGACCTTGGAGGATGTGTGCCATCGAGGAGATCGCGTCCCATGATGAGTCCGAGTCCTTGGCAGTGACGAGCAGCATTGAAGCACTGCGACGACGGCTCCAGCCCCTCCCCTAGTACTCGAGCTCGAGGCTCACCGTATTGTTACCTCACGACGGTGGCGAGCCACCGATCGTACACCCTGAACAACGAAGTGTCGAGCCTGGCCTTGACTGTGGAAAGAACCTCCCCTCCAGTGCGCGCTGGCGGCGCAGCTGTCATGTTCGTGAGCCCTGTACCACGGACATCCATGGCATTGAAGATGCATCCGCCTGGCAAGCGAGTCGTTTGGCAAACCACCACAAGAAGCAGTAAGCGGAAAGGCGGCGCCCCAACGAGTACGTCAATCAAAGCTCCCGTAATTATTGGGGCCCGGGAGTGCGACACAAAGTTCAACGAGTCCTGCCAAGGGCGGAAGTTTGCAATACGGCCCACTTTTGTATTTCCATGTACACGCAGCAATTATGTCTCGTGGTCAAGCGCGATGCCAGTCATCATTGTTGTACAGCAATGTCGATAAATTAATTCTAGTACGTGTCTGATCATGGGTGGGTGCTGTCCAACGGTTGCAAAGGGTGTTGTTCCACACGCGGGAAAAAGAAAAGAAGAAAGAAAGAAAAGACTGCATTAGCAATGCTCAAGAGTCTGTTGCAAGTGCGGAGACAGCAGTGGATTGACATCAAAAAAAAAAAAAGTGAGTCGTGAACATGAGGGAAGAGAACTAGTTCCGCAAATAAAGTATGCAAAAAAAGGCGGTGCTATCAAAGCGTCAAATAAATCAGACCT
The DNA here is from genome assembly GCA_038090975.1 of Boletellus pseudochrysenteroides. Taxonomy (NCBI): domain Eukaryota; kingdom Fungi; phylum Basidiomycota; class Agaricomycetes; order Boletales; family Boletaceae; genus Boletellus; species Boletellus pseudochrysenteroides. The sequence goes on from JBBPNQ010000814.1 coordinate 9,351, forward strand.
TCTCAGAGGCCTGTCTCGCTGCCATACGTTTTCGTTTCCAAGCAGGCGTAAAGTCCACGTTTCGAAGCATGACCACCGCAATAGCGTATACAACGCCGAAACAGATGGCAGGAATCGTGCCGAGGTGATAGGCCTTGACGAGCGCATCGAGGATCTGATTTTCGTACTGGGGATACTGGGCGTGGTCGTCCGCTAGCCCCAGGCCCTGGCTGACGAGTGATGTAGGCAGTTGCCCTTGAAGTGACTGTGTGAAACTGGTCTCATAGACAGCCGTGAGAAGTGCCGTCGCAAACGTCCCACCCAGCGTTCGGAGGAACGACAAGAAACCACTGATGCCGGCAATTTGATACGGCTTGACTGACATGGGTCCGACTATGAGCGAGGGTTGGTAAAGAAGTCCAGACGCGATGCCAGTCAACACCGAGTACCCGATTGTGCGTTCGACTGGTGTAGATCGGCCGACAGCCAACATCAAGGCGCTGCCCAACGCGTACAAGAGGCCACCGGCGACTCCTATGAGGCGTACGCGACCAGTGAGCGATAATATATTGGCGCCGAGGACTGACGAAGCACCGAGAGTGAGGATCAGTCCAAACATTTGGATTCCTGACATCACCAGGCTGGAACCATTGACGTCGATGAAGTAACGGGGTAGGAAGAAGACAGATCCAAAGTATCCCGCGCCGGTGAGGAAGTTGATGAGACATGCAGTGGGAATGTTCGGTACCCTGAACAAGTTGATGTCGACGATGGGTTGCTCTGCTACCTTGAGCTCGTAGTAGACGAAAACAGGGATGAGACACCCTCCAACGACGAAAAGAGAAATTATGGGTGCAGACTGGCGGAAGATCGATCAGTGTCCAACCCTTGTATCCAAGACACTCACGTTCCAAGGAAACATTTTGTTACCCATCTCTATTGCGATGCAGATCGTGCTGGATATGGCGACAGCGAGAATGCCACCAACATAGTCTACTTCTCGCAGTTGCGCGAGGAGGCCGACGCGCTGCTGTCGGTGCGGGACAGGATAGCGAAGGCTTATTGTGCCGATAACCAGAGTCACGCCAATGAGCATCAAAGTTATCCAAAACAACCATCTCCAATCGGTGTCAACGGATATGACTGCCCCCAGGACTGGTCCTATTGCCAGTCCAAGAGCAGAGGCGAGATTGTAGAATCCTAACCATAGTCCTCGTGAGTCGGCCGTCGTTAGATCCAAAACGACGATGACTCCGACAGATTGTCTCCCAGCAGCACCGATGCCCTGAAGAAGACGCGCCCAAATCAAGGAATTCATGGACTGAGACCAAGCGTGTCAAACAAGAACGGGATTCCACGCGCTCAAAGGTGTGAAAGATACCTACCGTAGCCAGCCCGCACCACAACGTCCCGACAGCAAAAATAAGCATTGTTCCGAGCAAAACTTGGGCACGACCAAAGATATCGCTGAATTTTCCGAGTAGGGTTTGTGTGACGGTAAAGCCCAAGAGGTACGCCGTCGCGAGCCAATTCTGGTTGGCAAGGTCATTAAAGTCGGCGCTTATGACATGCATGGCGGTCGTCAAGGTGGTTTCGTTGAGGTAGGCGGTAAAGTTGCCGATCCACAAGCTAGCCATGATCAAGAAGAAACGAAGAGGGGAGACAACGACAGCGGGTTGCTGGTTTTGAGCGACGTCTGCCTGAGCGCACTTGGAAGACTCTCCCGAGGGTCGGGATGAGGCAGGCGGACAAGTGACCACCGTCTTCTCCTCATTGAGTCCCTCTTCGCTGTTATTCACGGTCGCGCATTGCGATAGAGTGTGCGTGGGGGAGGTACTCATGAGAGTTGAGAGCGTGGAGTGGGAGGGGAAAAAATCAACGTATAAGAACCGAGGGATGGGACATCAAAGCGTGTGCGGACGTGAGCACGCGAGAACGGGGGAAGGCCGGCGTGACAGGATATTGGGATGACCCAAAGGGAGAAAACGACGGTGTCCGCACCAAGGGGAGAGGAACGCCGGGGGGACTGACAACAGGAGGACGCACGTCCCGATGAGAGGGATGATAGATATAAGCATGAGCAGAGAAAACGTACACAAGGATTCGCGGGGGGGCCTGGGATGACACGATCCACCGTGCGGGGAACTAGACCACACGACTCGCAGACGGCGAGGAAATGTTCGAAAGAGAAGACGGCAACTCTTCTCTGGATCCATGGCTGCGGGAGATATAGAAAAGGGTAAGTCGGGGAGAGGAAGCGGACGGAGAGGGCCTACGCAACCGAATAGCCTAATACTCGAAATAACACGTTGGGACGTTCTTGCGGTCCGCGGAAATCACCCCCTCCGTTTGCGGATTCTGTGTGAGATCCGGCACACGA
>JBBPNQ010000815.1:0-11704 GCA_038090975.1 Boletellus pseudochrysenteroides
CGCCTGGGTCGGCGACTACCCGGGCACGGAAGTTGTCGACGAGGAAACAGAAGAGACGGAAGAGCAGTTTGTCGGGGGCGACGACGTACTCGGGGAATTCCAGGCCGTCGACGAGGGAGAGCGCGAATACCACCCTTGCCGGTACTCGAACGGAGCAGAGTCGGATGCGCACTGCGTCATCTGGTATGAGGACGGCGAAAGGCGTGAGGAGCAGTTTGAGTACCGGTGGTGTTGGCGGCGACAATGGTGGTAATGTGGAGGCGGCGCACGAAGGGGAAGGTGTATCAGACCAGCATTCGCATGCGGCCTGACATTTCGTAGAATCGTATTGCGGTGGTACACTAGAGACATCATCCTGGAGTGGGTGAATCTATCCCGGAGTCAGAAGACTCGGACGCTATCTATATTTTTGCACATTTATATCGTAATCATTACTTGAACCGATGGCTTCCATGTCGAGAAGAAGATTAGATGAGAAGGGTAGAAAGTGTCTTAAGCAGAACGTTGATGTTCCGTCACGTGACGCGGACTTCCACCCATAGCGGAAGCGATGATGGACTCCAGGAAATTGTTCGGACTACCTGGTATTATTGGACAAAAGCCATCGACCTGGGCTGTGTGTGATTGCACTACCGAGCCATGTATAACCTCGTAAAATTTTTGATGGACTCACTGACAAATCTCTAATTGCCATCTTAAAGAAATTTTTTGCTTGGGGAAAGCATAATTGTGCGTAAATGGCCACTGGGTTTGTGTTGTTGTGCCCCAGACTGCGCCTACCATTTTCATTGCTTGCTAGGCGGAGGGACCCAAGTGTGCTGTTGCTGCACCGTCATTCCGAGAGCATCGACCTGGTCACGCATGTCGGACTTCTTGACCTCCCTGTCGTCATGATACAGCCAAGAGGGCCACCTCAGTTGACCAAATGATAGCGGGGTCCTGATATTGGTGGGCAAGTAGGGGCCATACAGTGACCGCTAGTACCAGTACTTGGTAGATGGACTCGTGCGGCCAGTAGGCGGTCTGTTGCTGCAATCCAGTCCCCCTTGGGAGAAATGTTCGCCTGTCGCAGCTAGCTCTAGATCTTATCCCGTGATGAGTCCTAGTCTGACAGGGCAGTTCATGAGCCGGCTTGGCAAGCGCCGACTCGGAGTTGAAACTGGGATATAGCATCTCCCTCCGATCCACCCGTCGCACCACAGTGTTGACTCTCATATTGAGGTTCATCGTCCCCGCTGAGCGTTCACTGGCACCCAACGACCGCGTTCAAGCACCTCGACATGGATTTGAGATGTTTTGACGACAGCTTTATGACGCATATCAAGTTCAACTCAAACTTTACACATTTCCCATTTCGCTGGGGGAAATGCCAACACCATCGTACGTCTTTGATGCTTTCCAAGTTTGACTGGTCTTATTATAGGATAAACGGAACTTGCTTAGGTATTAGGAAGTGCGGGAAGTACATGAAAAAATAAACTAACATTAATATTACTAATGTTATCTATATTATAATTATAATCCTCCCATAGTGAAACAGTGCAAGGCTCGCCCGTTACCCTATGAGGATGGCTGTTACTGAGCAACTGGGACGAAAACCGATACTAGGTTTTGGTAAACACATGGCTTGTTTGATGCGACTGCGTGTACGACTCTCATCCGATCATTTAATGACAGGACCAGCTGACATGGCCACTAATAGACAAAAACAGCATCCTCTTCTCTCGACCTATCGGCACTGGCCTCAGCGGTCACTGATCTGGGGGATTTGTAGGGATCCTCGGGACTGGTCCTCACCCAGTTGTTCTCTAGTAAATTCCGTCACTCATCTGACTATCATCGGTAATCAACAGTTGCTCACGCGTCCCGTGCCGACTTCGGAACACCGTCAAGCCTATTTACCTGCCATGTATTGGCCTGGCCCCAGCAGTAAAGGATATTCCTCTATAGGCTACCTCTAGTCCTCCACCCCATCGTGGTTTAAGGGTTGGTGCTAGTCTCGCATACCACCCTTCCATTCTCAGCTACTTGTGCGAATCATCGTCGCAAGACAAACAAGTTATGGGTGACATGGACACAGTGCCACGTCCACCCTTTGTAAGATCAGAACGACCGTCTTCTGATCTCGAAAGTCCGGTTTTAGGAAACTACATTGACCTGCCAGTGTCATTCCTTGCGATTGAGCTTAAAAGCTGCAGATATGTCCCTCGTTTTAATTGCCGCCATAGTCAAGCTACAATAAGGCCCGTTCCGAGCCGTTTGTCCACACAAGGTAAACCAGGACCAAGCAGTCAATAATACGGAGCAATAGAGAGGCATCCCGATCGGAACATGAAAGAAAAAGAGGCACGATTCGTGAAGAATATGCGATAGGATGCTTACTGTCCCTACCGTCCAGCGTGATTTGTTTTTCTTCACCATGCAAATGTGAAGACCCAGAGAACACTTGTATTTATATGTAGCGAGTGGTAACTGACAGGACGGCAACCCCCATACAGGTACCTTTACCCGCGGACGTGTGCAGGCTCGTTGTCTGGTCCTTTAGCCGTGCAGTACCCCTTACTACTCCGGGGACAGTACTTTCTAAGCTCGACACATTATGTAAGCAACCTCGAAACGCACTGTTACAGTGAAGCACGCCTCTGGCCCGCCACCACAGACAGCTATTCAAGGGACATGTGTCCTCTACCGCTGATTGGCGCACTGAAACTCTTTGTCTGGCTCCTCACTCATTGGACACCAAATGGGTGTGGAAGTCCCACTCCACCGTCACTGAAGATTGCATTGGCTCTGTGGTCGTAGTTGATAGCTCTGGGACTTCCTCAGAGCCCGGGGATCTCAAGACTGCCGCACTGACAAAACCGGACCGTCCTGAACCTTACCTCCCTCCAAAGTCGTGGTTCAAGCATGCCCCAATTCGTGGCATGCCAGATCTGGTGGCGAGATAGGTTGCCCCTCCTCATTATATGCTCCATTTTCGGCTGGAAATATCCAGCGGATTGGGTCACGTTAGCAGGAGTCCTTTCTCTGCTTTGAGTTGGCTGAATTTGCACGGTACGTTGCCGAGTCCTGATCTACGTATCATTGTACTAAGTTGGCCACGCCTGCCACTTGATCAAGGCAATTGAGGCCTTTAAACCATGATACTTTGCGTGCTCTTTCCATTCTAGTTCCCCCTCAGGTCGCATGTCCATGTTCCGTGCTTCTTGTGGCATGCGGTTTTGTCGGGACGATTGCATCGCATGGCACAGAACGTTAAAGCCTTCGTTGTGGACGCGGAGCACACCCGATCAACAGATACGTTGTTTGGTATTTCGCATGCAAAAGGCGGCGTGACCGAGTAAAGGTGCTGTGCTGCGCTCTCGGCTGCATGCATTGTCCGATTTCCTTTTCTTGTGAGCGTTTGAAACACCTGGCACGTGTCGTTACTTGGTTTCGTGGCCTTCCTGACACTGGTATTTCTGTTGGATTACCATGCTTGGCATGCGTTTCCCCTGGTGTGTAGGACGTCGACTTCCTAGCTACCGTCGCCTGACAATCCTTATAGGCGTGCCACGTATAGCAGCTGCAGTAGCAACTGATTCGGATGCTTGCAGGACGTGGCAGCTTGACATTGATACTCTTTGAGACGCAATGTATAATCGGCGCTTCCTTATCCGTGCGTTTCGCGAGAGGTGCTTGAATGCGACCACGTGTGCACGCAAGCCGGATTTCCTCGAAGGTGGGCATTTTGCTTCATATGGTGAAGGAATGACGCAACGGCTCATGTGACTGACCTCCGAATAGCTTCATTGCCGTTGCCTTCCTCCATACCCGGTCGACAGGCCCCAAGCCATCTGAGTATGTAATTGCGATGGCTCCGAACATTCCCGCCATGTAACCAAGCCAACATTTCGGTGACACATGGTGCTTTCCAGCACGCTGAACTCGATCAAACCTGATCATCATTTGCCCCATGATCCCTCCTGCTGTCTTGGCTTTTCAACCGCGACCCGGTTCGGGAATTAGGTAGCTACCGCGTATCCTTGAATTTGAATTTCGTTGATGTCCTCTTCCTCCTGGCAGCAAAACGGGCTGTCACAGACTACCTTACTACATAGCTCGGTGACGTACATGCCAGCGGAAGATACATAATTTCTCGCTGACCAGATCTGTTTGTGTCTTGCCCATTGTTTGTTTTGTCGTCGATCGCAGGTCATCTGTACTGGCACCTTGTGGTCAAGTGGCTTCTCTCTCACACTCCTTTGGTCGGGTGAAATCCTCGTTTGCGACGCTTAAGATGATGACGAGCATATAAAGGCCCTGGTCTCCTCGGCTCTTGCAGTGAAATCTATTCACCAGTTTCGAGACATCTTCCCTTTGCTTCACTTCATACCATGTGGCTGATTTCTAGCTTTGTCTTTCTCAATACCATCCCATTCATCCTTCGAGCTGTTGCCGGTCTCGGCTCGTCTTGTTCAGCTCCTCTAAGTAGCGGTACTGCGTCTCCAACTGATCCATTTTGGCTGGAGACAATCAAACACCAGGGAACGTCTCCGTTCAATCCCAACACAACATATCAAGTTTTTCGCAATGTCAAAGACTTCGGAGCCAAGGGCGATGGCGTCACTGATGATACTGCCGCAATCAAGTTAGTTCTCGAAGATCGCGTAAAGGACTTCATTGATGTTCACGCTTGCAGTTTAACGATGTCTTCTGGAGGTCGCTGCGGCGGGGGTTCCTGTGCCTCGTCAACGTACGAGATCCTTCTCCGCCCACACTTTGCAATTAATGTGAAGTTTGTAGTCTCACTCCGGCAATCGTGTATTTCCCTCCAGGGTAAATTCGTCGGATCCGGTTGGCGTGTGTGCCGAGCTGACCCCGTTTAGCACCTATTTGGTCTCATCGGCTATTGATACCTACTATTACACCCAATTGATCGGAGATGCCAAGAATCCCCCAACACTTCTCGCAAGCCAGAACTTCACCGGATTCGCGGTCATTGGTCAGTTCTTTCGGATCTTGTCTGGAAATCCGGATCTAAAGCGAAACAGATGCCGACCCCTACATTCCCGATGGCTATGGCGCGCAGTGGTTCACCAATACAAATAACTTGTGCGGACGATTGATTACCTATCGTCGCCCACGTGCTGAGATCCGTATTGATGTAGCTTCCGCTCTGTGCGGAACCTTGTCATCGATTTGACCAAGATTCCTTCCGAGAACTCGGCGATCGGTTTGCATTGGCAGGTGGCTCAGGCGACCTCGTTGATCAATGTCGTGGTCGAGATGTCCACTGCTAGTGGCACCAATCACCAAGGTAAGAAAACGAACTGCACCTGGGACGAACCTGAGTTTTTATTTATATTTGTTGACAGGGATCTTCATGGAGAACGGAAGGTGGGTTATTCATTATGACCTAGGAATATTTCCTTTGTTTATACTCATCCGCCCTCTTCATTTCTCCAGTGGTGGTTTCATGGGAGGTAAGCGGCCGTCATGGTGTATAACGTAGATACTTATATCTCGCCAGATATTGTTTTTAATGGAGGTGATTCATGACCTGGAGCAATTGGGACAGATTATGAACTTTCATTCAGGAAAGACTGGCGTCACAGTTGGAAACCAGCAGCTCACAGTTCGTAACCTTACTGTAAACAATGCCAACACCGGTAAGTGGCGGCCGAGATGCATGCTGTGGTTGCTCAATCGGGTACTTCCCAGCTATATCGGCTATCTGGAACTGGGGTCCGTTATTTCGCTGTCGACCAACCAGACAGCCTTCTGACGTTTCCGTCAGGGTTCACATTCCAAGGTGTCACTATCAACAATTGTCAGGTAAGGAGGCAGGAGCTGCATACATTTCAATGAGGAGCGTTCCTGATCATCCTTCATAGGTCGGTTTCGACTTGGCTGTTGGTGGAACCACAGTAGCGAACCAGGTGAAGTGACTTTTCATGGGCATATTCCTTTCATTATTCACTGGACTTCTTTAGGGTGTTGGCGCCGAGGCTATCATCGATGCAACTGTCACCAATACACCTATATTTGTCCAGTCCTCTGCTGCCAGTAACGGCACCCTTCCTTACTCCCTGGTCCTCAACAATATCAAGCTATCGAATGTTTCCACGGCAGTTGGCGTCGCTAATGGAGCTACCGTCCTCGCAGGAGGTACTACTACTATCGCTTCTTGGGGTCAAGGGCATGTGTACTCCGGGACAGGAGGCCAGAAAACCTGGGTACAAGGCAACATTGCCTCTGCAAACAAGCCGTCGGCTCTGCTTGATAGCTCGGGCCGAATCTTTGGAAAGGCGCATCCTCAGTACGCAAACTATGCAACGAGTCAGTTCGTCAGCGTCAAAAGCCAAGGTGCCAAGGGTGATGGCAAGACGGACGACACTGCTGCGATTCAGCAGGTCTTTGATGAGGTATAGTTTACGTCTGTGCTGACGCCGGAACCACCGTTTTATCACGCTTGTCTTGCAGTACGCTGGATGCAAAATCATATTCTTCGATGCGGGTGTATACTATGTTACGGACACGATCGTCATCCCTGCGGGCTCTCAGGTTACTGGAGAAGGATGGGCCGTCATCCTCGGAGGAGGCAGCAACTTCCAATCTCAGACCAACCCACGCGTCGTCGTGCAGGCAGGCACCGCTGGATCCGAGGGTGTTCTGGAGATCAGCGACATCATCTTCTCTACGGCCGGCCCAGGTGAGTCGAATACCACTTTTTCGTGGATGATCTCAGTCCTTTGCAGCTCCCGGGGCGATCTTGCTTGAATGGAATGTGCACGATCCCTCCGGTCAACAAGGTGCTGCCGGTCTCTGGGATACCCATATTCGGTAAGTCATCTACGTCACCACGAGGAAGCGGCTCATCTTTATGATCGACAGGCTTGGTGGAGGTCCGTCCTGTACTCTCAGTTTACAGCACCAACTAACAGAGTTCATCCAGCTGTGGGTACCAATATGCAAGATGCGGAATGCCCATCTGGTTCTGTGCATACGGAATGCGAGGCTGCTTTTTTGGGTATCCATCTGACCTCTGGATCTAGCGCGTACTTTGAGGTTTGTGGTCTTGATTCATTTCTATCTACTTCATGTACTCAAAGAACGAATGTCCAGGGGACCTGGGTATGGACTGCAGACCATGATTTAGACGCAACTGACTCGCCTGAAACTTCGGTCTTCACTGGCCGTGGTATCCTTTCGGAATCCGCTGGGCCTGTTTGGTTAATTGGCACTTGTGAGTCGATCGTACTGTTGTGCTTCCTGATTCTAATCATGGACCTGTCTAGCTTGTGAGTTTGTTCAAGTCCATTGGTTCTCTATATGCGTAATCGACGATACGTCATGCTAGCGGAGCACGCGGTTCTATACCAGTACAACTTGGTGAACGCTCAGAACCACTACATCGGCTTTGCTCAGACTGAGACTGTAGGCGATCATTCGGTGTTTCTCTTCCGGGTCGTAACTGAGATTATTCCAATCGACAGCCTTACTTCCAACCTGTCCCTGCTGCTCCGTCGCCATTCAATTCATCTTCTACTTATCATGATCCCACGTTTTCCAGTAGTAACAACGCATCCTGGGCGATGTACGTGCAGTCATCGTCCAACATCCTCCTCTTCGGTGAGTAGCGCGATGTCACATGATCATGATTGTACGTCTGATACGCCAACTTATGTAGGTGCTGGCTTTTACGACTTTTTCCAAGTACGTGTCTGGTCGTGTTTCCCGGCGATCAACGATCCGCTCATTCCACATTCGTCTTCATAGAACTATGGCCAGACCTGCCTCACCTCCAACTCGTCGTCGTGCCAAACACAAATCTTCAACATCGATTCGGCATCGAGCGTGAGCATCTACAGCGTTTCTACCGTCGGTTCGACGTATCAGCTCAGCGTGGATGAAAACGGGGTCATACGTGCAAGCGACAACTCGGACGGGTACCAGAGCACGTTCACTGCCTGGAGTAAATAAGGGTCGTACGCCAAATCGCCGCGGGTGGATCTAAGCGCATCAGGAGATTGCTGATTGGCAGACATGTCCGTTCGCCGACGAGTCGTTTCTTTCTCAGGCTGTCGTTTATTTCCGTTCCTTTGCCTTCGCCTTCAAATCTGTATCAACATCTCCGCCTTCCCGGTTTTTGTTTCCGTTCAATCGCCATTCTTTTGCGTGTGCAGTGTTGTGTAACATATGTACATAATGTAAGGGGTTATCGATACCGTGGATCGTGTGCTTTCTGTACTGACCTGTACTAAACCAACTTGAATTGGTTGGTATCGAGTTGTATCGCCGAGGCGGCCGAGCGCGGTAGACTCTTCACTGACCTGTTGTCGGCATCAGACCCTTCGTCCTCGTTTTCACTGAACAGCGCACTCATTTTCCTCTTGGTTGCTCTCGTCGTCGTCGTCGGTTCACGGAGTGACCGCGTCCTCCGTGATATGTTCCCCACTGAGTCTCCTCTTTAAGTCGCTCTTCGTCACACCCGGAACTCCTCATCAATCGCATTGGCGGCCCCGTAGTACTAGCTCACCCAAATCCAAGGAGTATATGTGCAACGGTGATCTATTGCAAGTCCACCCTAGTTGGTTCCGGTTTGGAGCGTGTTGTCAAAGTCCTGGAAAGCAGCGCTACGGAACGAACAGGTGCTCGTTTTTCGTCTGGTGCCAGCCCGCACGTCTTATGTGCACCCACTGGCATGTTATGCGTGCAAAATACACGGGGAATTCTTCTTTGATGTTGACACGGACGTTCGAGTCCAGACTTGCATCCCAGTTCAACGCTGCTCCGATAGAGACGTAGTAAAGACCGGGATTACTATACATCTGCCCGACTGTTGTACAAACGTCGTGAAAACCTACAACTTGAATGTCGACGAAGTGGAACGCGAGAAGGTCACAAGGACGAAACCCGAAACATGCCAACGCGTGACTCGACCGTACTTTGATCCTTGTACATACATACATTACCGTGATATCGTGCCACAGCGTTAGAATGCCGGAGGAACTTGACCCACGTCCGAGAGTCCAAATTGACCGCTAGCCAAGTTATTGAGCGTGTCCTCCTCCTTGTCGAGTTTACGAAAGGAGAGCCAAAAGAAGATCCCAGTGACACCGGCTAGAATGGCGATGGACCCATAGTTCCATACGAGTAACGGATCAGTGGACAACGCTGTTCGAAACACAAGTGGTTAGATGCGAGCCGCCCATATCAAACTCGCACTCATGAAGACTGACAGACGAAAGCCTCGCCAATTGCGGCCGAGATCGAATTCATAAAGAGGAACATGGACATCACGAGCGAGCGCATGTTCTTCGGAGCTTTGGTGAACGCATACTCGAGCCCCGTGATCAAGGTGAAAATCTCGCTGAACGCAATAAGAACGTATCTAGATCAATCGATATGTCAGTCTACACTCCCAAGGCTTCAGTCGGTTGCACTGCTTACGATCCGGTTTGGATCCAGACATTCAGGGGCGACACAAGTGGATTCCCTTCAGAGTCCACGCAGGTACCTGCGTAATCACCACATGGGTTCGTCTGATTGTACGTTCAGCACGCCTGAGCTAGACCTGGCTAAACGGCTTGCCTTGTAAATGTAGTGCTGGACAACGGCTGCCCAAATCATGGCCGCAGTTCCGGTGGCAAAACCCCAAGTTATTCTCTTGAGGGCAGTGAATCTCCAACCTCTTCTTGCAAGTGCAGGGTATATCTGAGGAAAGGATCAGTCGACTCAAGTGATGCCATAAGTATGATTTGCGACATACCACTAAATCGCAAATGGGGATGAGGACGATGAGTGCGAAAGGATCCAGGTTTGACAGGACATCATTCGGCAGGCCATGTGTGTCCATGGTGGCAGCTTGCGAAGTCAGATTGTTGTTCAGCTGGTTGTAGCAGAGCCCTGCACACACAAAACATCACGACAATACACACGAAGTAAGAGATCCACGTACAGTATATCGGGAACCAAGCAAAGACGCTGCATGCCTTGAAGCCACGCCGGACCTCATCCACCCAGTTGTCGTCAAACTGCATCCACTTGGGTTTCTCACCGACCACCTTCGAGGGTTTAGCGTTCTCCCAGAAGTCGCCCGCAGTAAGTTGTCTGATGCATCGGATAGGATTCCAGTTCCAACGGTCACTAGAGGCGTACCGCCAAAGACGGAACGAAGTGCCCAGCACAGAGCCTGTGGGAGGGGAAACGCGATATCGCCCATGGCCCCACCAGAGGAAGAAGGGAGAGATCAAGAAGACGACCGTTGGGAGTGTGAATGCGAGCCAGTAACCTACATACTAAGAGGCCATACGATGGTTAGAAACGGCGGTCAAAGCGAGGACAGTTTTTCACCTTTTCTGCATAAACCATGCCAATCTGCCCAGTGAGCGCACCGATGTTTATGAAGAGATAGAAATACTGGATTGGTGGGTTGGTAAAAGTATACGTTGTGAGGGAGGGAGTATGTACCATATAGATTCTCGATGTCGTCATCGTAGGGTCGACAATTACACGCTCGCCAGATTTGGTGGTAGCAATGAACGGCCTCGAGCGCCGGTACTGCTCTGCGACCAACGGCGAGATGTTAGACTTGAACCCGCCAGTGCCTATACCTGTGACAATAAGAGACAAAATGAACAGCGCAGTTGATGGCACCCCGCCGATAATGCCAGGGATTGCGGAGATAATCATGATGATATGTCCAAGTAAAACTACAGCCACGCTCCAGCAGATAGTCTTGTAACGCCCCCAGTAGGTGTCAGCAATGTAGGCGCCGGGGATAGGACAGATGTATGTCCTAGTCCATCATGTCACACAAGGAAAGTAAGAATGTAGAGCCAATGCGTACCAAAACTGATAGAATGTAGTCAATCCAGTGGACATCTGCTGGCCATCTCCAAGTGCACCAGACTGTCCACTCGCCCCACCGGCGCCGGTGGTTGAACCGGGTGGAAGTGGTTGCTGAATGAAATTCACCTGTCAAAGCAAGCGCTTGATGAGGCATGGCTGTAGGGCCCGTGTGTTAACTTACAAAAACAGCGCTGGCACCTTTCGAATGAACGACGTTGAGTATCGAAATGGGAACGAAGGACTAGGTGTCTATACCATAATACTGAGAATGTCAAAGATTAGAGGGAATCGTTCTCGATCAAGGCTGAAGCGCTCACCGAGAAACGCTCAGCCAGTTCGATGATACCGATCGCTGTGACGGGACGTTGGAGAAAAAGAAGAGGAAAAGAAGAAGACGACACTCACTGTATGCGGCCCAAGGAAGTGTGTCCGAAACGCGACGAAGAGTGACCAACTCTTCTTCGGATGGGAACTCGAGTCCCTCATGGGCGCTATCGTCGTCGCCGTCGTCGTCCACAGGCACCACATCCCGCTTTTCGATGGAAGGTGCCAACGAGGGACATCCGTCATCTTTCGACGGACTAGCAAGGATATCTCGATCAAGCTCCCAACCGGCCATCTTACTGATCAAAGAGCAAAGTCCGGGTCCAGGAGGGATTTAAGACTGCTTATTGCCGCATCATCGAAATTACGCCAAACCACATCGGGAAAGATGCGGTGCCGTGAGGGATGTGAACCACGCTGGGGGCTCGGGGCAGCCTAGGGTGAGCGCAAGGCGGTGGGCGAGCGCGGCCGGCGGCGGGTCCGTGCCCCGTGGTAGCAAGCAGGGCGGGTCTGGCTACGACATGACGAGAAACTACACAACCAC
>JBBPNQ010000816.1:0-11686 GCA_038090975.1 Boletellus pseudochrysenteroides
GGCTGCCTGGTAGATAGGAGTGTAAACAGATGAATCAAAGTTGCCAATAGACCCCCTTTGAGGGCTTTGGAGTGCCCAGTACAGCACAGTTGTTGAATATGCAAGAATTGTGTCCAGTCTGGTCTCTTCCTCTGGGAGAAACCAATATAGGTCTGTTGACAACCACCAAATAGCTTCAAACACAAGTTTTGTGAGGGTAGTGTGATTGAAAACACCCTTGTCATATGTCCTGTCTTTGAACTAGAGTTAAGTGAGATCAGATAACTATACTACTACTAGTGCTCAGTGATAAGGCTTACTTGGATTAATGCATCAACATAGTTCCAATCTTGAAGTAATTGATTAATGGTGTCTTCCCATGAATCAACAAGGCTCCCTCAAACTTCAATTGAGGGCATGAGATTGTAGCATGATTTGATGACAAGATTTGCCAATGACTTAAAAGCCCATGGAATGCTGGATAACTTGTTCTTTGCTGTTGTCCATAGATCTTTTGACATGTCACAAAGCCACTTATCTATATGGGGATTGTAAGTGACTGCTAGCCCTGTACAGGACCAGGATCACTGACAAAGAAACTTGTAGAGAAAAGAGTCAAGTGAGCTAGAGGAAAGTCCCACAAGAACTTGACTGGAGTTCTTGGGGTGATGGGATTTGAGTATTTATACTGTACAGGTGTTTGTATCTATGTGGTTACTGGTCCATGCATGTGTGGGCTAGAATATTCTAGACTATAGTGGAGATTAATGAGGTGGTGTGTAGGGTAATGTAATGGAAGAGAAGGAATGGGGATTAAAGGAATGAGGCATGATGTCATAGTGACATCATGGCCGAGATCTGGTCACATGACTGGTCATGTGATAGTTTGTTGAGAAAAGTTCCAAGTCTAAGGATAAGAAGATGATAGTGTTTGTGAAGATTATGATAGGGGCTAAAGTGTGTTTGTAACACCACCCCCCATTTAAGACTCAACTTCCAGGCAAGAGAAGACATCTTGTTTGGTGGGCATGGGTTCATAATGTGAGAAAAGGGAAGAGAAGGCAGCTGTCATTATATATAAATACCATGGGGTGGAAGGGTAAGCTTAATAGAAGTCTGTGATTGCTTCTTTGGCATGAGATAAATTAGATTCTGGTTCCCATGTGCAGTTGGAGTTGTCATACCCCTTCTGTGTTGAGAATATAGATATGATATCTATATTAGCCCCTATTGGATCAGATATTTCTTGATATTATTTTATCTTATTTGATCCAGACCTTTAGTCTAGACTGTGGCTGACATTATTCATGTTAGTAATGTTCTAGACTTATGATATCATAGCATGCCATACCTAGAGTTCTATATGCCATTGGCTACTTAGAACTCTTACTTAATCTTCTAGAATGTTTCTATCTATGATCACTTTCATACATAGATACAAACATTACCTTTACATATAAAAGATGATCAGTTTAGTGATCATCTAATCTTGCAAGTTATCTCTCCATTTGTTCCTCCTGAGTCTCTCAGAGATTCTTTCAATACCTCTTGATCTTACCACCTAAGTTCATCAACCAGGTGAGCATTCCCACCTAAGCTTCATTCCTTTGTCCCTTTGCATTTGGGTTACCTCCTGAAATGCAGTGCCCCAAAACCAGATTAGCAAAAAGCTGCTATGGGAGCAAGGTTTTGCTACAGAACACTGTTGTAGCACACTGTAGCATGCTATAGCATCAGGTAGCAAACTTTATTGTAGTGTGCACCAAAAAAAATCTTCTGCCATGATTCAGCTGATTACCACAAATTCCCCTTATCATCCCATGGTTATCATGGTAGATTGACCTTATCTTTAGTGATCAGACTCTAGATTATCATGTCACATCACACAGCAAGGGTTAAGTACCAATAACCATACAAGCTACTACTAGTAGCAAATGAAATGGAAATATCATAGTCTAGCTGTTATGATCTACCCAGGGATCTCCCCTGTTCTTTTTCCTTTACCTTTTACTACAAACTTATTTCTCTCTTCCACAATGACCTCCTACCCTTCTCCAGCATTCTACATCATTCCACTTGCTCCATCATCATGCTTACTCCTCCATCAGATGCTGTCACATCTATATGTCTTTCTTCATTTCCTTTACTAATCTCGCTTACCTCTTCATCCAATGCCATCACATTGGAAGCCTTCTCTTTGCTTCTTTGATTTTCCATAGCCTTCCAGAATGTTCCATAGCTAGGATATAAATACCCTCATAGCACTATGATGTACCTTAACCTAGTTCTACTTGAATCTCACCCTTGCTTCATCTCCTCCCTTGTCAGGGTAATCTTACCCTTCCTCAGTTGCTGCAAGGGCACTAACCTTGAGCACCTTAGTCCTTGCCCCTTCATCTAAGGGAACCTCAAGTCCTTTGTCCCTCCAAGGGAACCTCTCACCTTTGTCACTTAACCCAAGTGAATCACTAGCCTCAGCCCTCAGCCCCTTTAGTTGGGAAACACTCCTCAGTTGTGAGCCCTCACTTAGTCTTAGACATTCAAGTCTACACTTGTGCCCACCAGGTCCAAGTGTAACACTAGCCCATTAGTGTGTAGCAGTAAGCTTTGCTCAATGGGCCAGCTTGAGGCTCTGTAAATTGATGACCTTCATTATAGCTAGTGCCATAGCTTGTAGGCCTGGGGGGTATTGGTGACAGCTGATGTTCATAGCTTGCAGCCTTGCCTGGAGGTGGAAGGTAAACACATTCAATTTTTTGGGGAGATGCAGGCCAACCTCCTAGCTGGTCCAACATTTGCCTATTAAACAAGCTTTAGTAATATATCTTCTCTAAATTGTTACTTACAATCCTATGGTATTCATATAGTCCAGGCGAGACTGGAAGATGGTACTAATATCTGGGTGATCCAACACTTCTTGCATACTGTTGTAGTATGCAGCACTGTAAGACCCATATGTATCACCACTGAGCTTGATGACGCCATCTGTAAGGTGGACATGCCCCATGGACACACAGTGAAGGGTACAAAGAAGCTGATAAGAAATGTGGAAATATGGTTTGTCAGATCAATTATGGGACTGCATTAATGACTTACAGTAGCAGCTGACACTAAGTACCCATGGAGTGGAGTTGTTTTGTAACTATTTTGAAGCAATTTTATTGGGGAGAGATTATTTGTATACCAAAATTTGAGGTGGAAATCTTTGAGAATTTTGTTGCCAAACCAATGAACAATCTTCCCCTGGTAATATTAGTTAGAACTAAGCTCAAGGGAGTACCATCTTACCTTGCCATCATGTTCATGGAGGAAAAAGCTTTGGACATCTTTTGAATCAGTAATCACAGCCATCTGTTCCTGCTTCCACATTGCATAGTCTTGAAGGGATTCCAGAAGGTCATGTTGGTCCATATCCAGGTACATTGTTGCATGTTGTTCAGCCTCCTATACCAGTTTCCTTTGAATACTCAATAATATCCTTTCAATCTAGAATGTAATTTTAGGTGGATGTAGTGTCATAAAGTTATGCAGACTCACTTCTGCCACCATTTCTTTCATGCATTGAATGTCTGTGATATTTATAAGAACTCACAGTGGTACTTGTGAGGTAAAATAACTTACCCTAATAGTCCACTATACATCTGATCTGACTGGGAGTGATCTATGGTTCAATTTCTTCAGTATGATGTAACCTGTCAGTGGGTGATCTCTAAGATAACAGAGATTTGTGCATGATCTATCATGATGGGGATTGCAGGGTTAATGGAGGTTTTATGGTTGCTACAGCTTGCTACAGCATGGTTCACTCAGCAGTCAATTTCCTGATGTTTGCTCAGGTGTGTCATTCATCATCACTTTGGCTGTGATCCCAAGCAAATTAGCCCCAGCTGTAACCCCACCCCCATGCACTCAAGCCAGCCTACATAACGGTCAGTCACAGCCAAAGACAGGACAATACAGCCCTTATTTCGGCTCACCCCCTCAGCAGACAGTGAGTCATTTTTGTTGTCCAGTCCCTTCCTTTAGCATGTGATGACAGAAACATTCAGTGACTATGACATTATTTAGCATTCAGTGATGTTACATTTTGTAGTGATGGGCCTGGGGTGCCCCAAAAGAAGTGCTGCTAATAGTGCCCACCCTCGTTTCTAAGCGCAAATTCTATAGACTTTCGTGAATTTGAATTTCAAACGAGATCGACCGTGCAACTGGACTACACATCAAAGCATTATGCTCGTCATACAGTATTATTGGCTACAGTCGCGCGCGCTCGTCCTTGAGCATGTAACGGACACCAAGAGCAAGAATTTCGAGTACTTTGGCCTTCGCTTCTGGTGCCACTCCCATTGAGATCTCAACAGACCGACGTGTTTGCCATACTCCATCGACGCCCTTCACTGGATTCGATCTAGTAACCCTTGCCAAATTCGGGATCACTCCTTCCAAATAATACTGGGTTCCAGGACATCCAAAATGTGCGCTATGCAAATCGATCCTGTCATGAAATTTAAAAAAAAAAACGCTCTTGTGGTTTGAAAACGGTCAGCTTACTTTGTGACTGAATTGACGGTAAACTGATCGTCCAAAGTAAGAAAAGGGACGTTTTTCCCACTTCTATATGTTTCCAGCACGATATTGCTTGTCACCGACAACCAACTGTGAAGGTAATCTGGATCTTGGCACTGTATGAATGCTTTTCGAACAGCGGTGGCGATCCCGGCCATATCCACGGGAACGTCAGCAATGACCTGACAAAATCGGCTAAGTTCATCGGTCCATTTCAAGGAGTAAGTAATGGAATACACGAACATCCATTAGCAAATTGCTTGCCTCATTCTCAGCAATGAAGGGGGCTTTTATATGACGATACTGAAAACACCTAAGGATGTACCCAGTGTCAAGCAAACAACACCACTTACGCTGCTTACATTTCTGACACTTTGCACAGGATCACTCCTGGTAGAATTCAATACGGCGACGAGATACGCTGTAATGCAATCCTGTTTCGAGAGGAATAGACCGTTCTGTTTCTTGGAGGAGAGGACAGAATGAAGCTCCTCTATGTCGCGATCATCAATGTGCCACCGAACGTGCTCACACCTTGGTATTGAAGCCGGAGATTCCCCAAAGTCGCAAGCCTTATGGAAACGAGGAATATGAGGCCAAATCTCAGCCACGACAGAGTCCGATGGAGTAGGAAATTGATATTTCTGGAAACTTGGCGTTGCAAATTCCGCTGGCAGGCCCTGATAGAATTGGGAGAGTGTATGGAGGAAACGAGTGTGCACAGTAGCGTCACCTGGCGTAGAACTATCAGAAGTACGCAAATGGAACACATAACAGCAACGAACCGAGCGAGTGATGCCAAGCGAGACCAATACATGTCTCATGATCAAAGAATGTCAGCTTAACAACAAGGAGAGGGGTACAATCATCGAGAACACCGGAAGTGAACGGGTTGACGTCTATGAAAGGGGAAAAATCATCTTGAACGACCCAATTGCCATTCAGGAATGAGCTAGAACTCGAGCCAAGCTTGTTCTCCAGGTCCAGAGGAATAGCAGTATTGGTGAGTTCAATCTGGGAGAGGTCAAATAGACATCTGGCTGCTTCCAGGAGAAGGACTCACAACCCATCGCCGATCAATATGTCGAAACTTCCCCGCAACGTGTGGGTATAGTTGCAAGACTCTGGAGAGAGCGTCTTCGAACCTGGACACGTCTAGTTTTGTCAGAATGACATGAACGGTGCGCACCTGGACTTGACGTGAGCTGTTGGACGATCACATCGGATGAACGACATACATAAAGATCACTGATGTCATGGCCAAGTAAATCGACATGTGTTTGATCCGCGAGGATAGTTGGCAATTTTGGTGACACTGCAAGGCGCTGGATGGAAGACATGGCTGAGTGCGCAGACTACCTCAGGGTGGGAAATTTGGACCAATAATGCTCCTTTTAAGTAGTTCGGGTGGTCTTTCAGAAGCTCAGAGCTCGTTTGGTAAGCATACCGTGTGCAACACGGCGACTATCGTATACTTACCAGAAACGTATCGGGTTCAAGCATCGAGCGGTACGGATAGTTGAGCCGCCGGTCCTGTAACCTGTTTATTGAAAGGAAGAACACAGCTGAGCTAGGATATGCGGCATCCGGACCGCTAGAGTCCGACGATAAGTTCACAATGAGTCATTAACATCTTTTTCCTTCCTCGGTTCTGAATCCTACTCAGTAACAGAATAATAGAATGGTCGCAGTGAATAATTAATAATTACCAATCGGCTTAAGTAATCGTGATTCTGGAGGGCGTGATGCAGACAACGATCCGATGCGGCTCGAGGGTCGGATATGATAACAGTTCTGGCGACCCTTCAGAGGCTTGCACATTGTCTGAATTAATTATTTACACGAGGTATAGCCCATTCTCACGGTTGTTGCGCAGCAGCTGATTCATTTTATGTAAAGGCAACTCCATGAAGCCGAGGTCATGGGACTTACATATCCATTCTGCTTGTCTGTTGCACCGGTAGTCGGTACTTATCTTGGGACTTGCAAACACCTTCGCGGTCGTCATATGAAGGTGGTGGTGGCAGCGAAGGTACATGGATGATGTTGTGTAGGTTTTAATTGGAGTTAGAGCCTCCCGCCAGTGAGCCCTATATATTGGTCTGCGCCACACTCGAGTGTGGTGATACAGCTCGAAGACGTCGTTCAAGGGTAAGGCGAAAAAAAATACTACTTTTTGTAACGATGGGTGGGGTGGTAGTGGTCACATGGCGTCGGTGGGGTTGCTGACGGGGGGGATGGAATCCAGCGCCCCGCCATGCGCAAGTCGTGAGAACGCGACCTCGTCAGTAAGCGGTCGTACCTTTGAATGCCTTATAGCTGGACGTCGTCTGAGAGCTGAGCGTTCGCTTTCAAATCTGTGATCAACACGCCCACGACCACCAACCGCATGTGCTCGTCAGAACAAGCCACCACCAGCGACCCCACGCTCGCCAGATTCCGCGTCACTCTGGAACGCGTACGCGACGACGCCCGTGACGAACCCCGTAGACAAGCGGGAAAGCATGAAATCCCGGCACTGTCGTGCGTGCAGAGTCAGTAGAGCCAGCATGACCACCATTTACCATTCTACTAGTATCGTGACACCACTTAATAATTACTAAAGTAACTTAGGATCCGAGGAAGGAAAAGACGCTAGTGACAATGTATCTAAGCAAGTAAGTTTCCTTAATTACTTAACAGCTTGAATACTTATCATATCAAACTCTAGGCTAAGGCCTGGATCAATCAACGTACTACTATCTCAGTGCTTTCATGAAAAGGTGTCTAACTCAGTTATGTTCTCCTTTTTGTTAGACAGGTTACAGAACTGGCAACTCAACTACCTGTACTGTTTGTTGCTTGAACCAGGGCAGTGTAGGTTCAGCTCAGCTACTACTCGGTTCGGGTTTTTCATCACGGCAATGCCTGTTCAAACAAGTTGAACCCGGTACATTTCTGGTAAGTTTACGATATTTGCCGTGTTGCACACGGTAGGCTTACCAAACGAGCTCTGAGCTCAAGCCTCTGAAAGGCCACCCGAACTATAAATGGAACATTGTTGGTCCAAATCTCCCACCCTCAGTTTGTGCATTTCGCCATGTCTTCTGTCCAGCGTATTGCAGTGTCACCCAAACTGCCAACTGTCCTAACAAACCAAACACATCTCAATTTACCTGGCCATGATATCATCCCTTTTCGTGTATGCCGTTTGTCCGATGGTTGTCGCACTGCTCATGACCGGTCCAGGTCACCTCCGTTCACGTCGTTCCGACAGAGCTTGATGTGCCCAGGTTCAAGGAAGCTCTCTCCAGAGTCCTGCAACTATATCCTCACGCTGCAGGGAGACTTCGATATGTTGATCGCCGTTGGACTGTAGGTCGATCTCCAGGAAGCAGCCAGACTTCTATCTGATCCCTCGTAGATTGAACTCACGAATACTGCTGTTCCTTTGAACATCAAACACAAGCTTGACTCGAGCTCTGGCTCGTTCCTGAATGGCAATGGGGTCTTCCAGGATGATATTTCCCCCCTCATAGGCATCGAACCGATTGCTGCCGACCCTTTCAACGCCAGTACTCCTCTCCTATCCTTTGAGCTGACATTCTTTCATAACGAAACATGTGTTGGCATCTCTTGGCACCACTCGCTCGGTCTGTTGCTGTTCTGTGTCCCATTCACGTACTTCTAATTTCTCTATGCCAGGTGATGCTGTTGTACTGTTCCGTTTCCTCCATACACTCTCCCAGTTCTATCAAAACCTGTCGGCGGAATTTCCAACGCCAAGCTTTAAGAAAGATCATTTTGCTGCACCATCTGACTCTGTCGTGGCTGAGATTTGGCCTGACATTCCCCACCTACATGAGTTCTGCGACTTCAATGGACCTCCGCCGCCTATGAAAAGCTTTGAGCCTGTGAACTGGCGCATCGATAATCGCGAAATCGAGGAGCTTCGTTCTGCACTCTCCTCCAAGATACAGAATGGTCCATCGCTCTCGAGACAGGATTGCATTACGGCTTATCTCGTCGCTGTATTGAATTGCGCCAGGAGCAGTCCAATGCAAAATATGGTATCTCCGACCAGCGTAAGTTCTTTTGTGTGCTTGATGCTGCATGTACTTCCTCACCTGTTTTCAGTATCGCCATGTAAAGGCTCCCTTCATCACCGAGAATGTGGCAGGCAATATGCTCATGCAGGTTCGTGTATCCCATCATTTGTTCCTTGAAATGGAACGGTGAGCAGTAACGACTTTGTTAGGTTATTACTAGTGTCCCCGCGGATATAGCTGGGATCGCAGCCGCTGTTCGAAACTCACTCATACGATGCCTAGACCCAGATTACGTCCATCGTTGGGTGTCGGTGACAAGCCATCTCAAATTTGAAGCAAGTAATGCTTTGAAACGACCCCTCGTTCTTAATATTGACGATCAGCTCGAGGTCAATTCGATGGCAGCGTGCGTCCGACAACTTTTTCCAGTCACGAGTATTTATTTGTTTGTTTGTCTTCCTTCACTTCAGGATTGATTGGTGCAGCGTGCATTTTGGGTGTCCCGACGGCACCCAGTTTTATACAACTGGTGTGTACAGGGATACCGCAAGGGTCGCTAGGTCGAATCCAGTGAAGGGAGCCAACGGAGTGTGGCAAGCTCGTCGGTCGGTTGACATCTCAGTGGGAGTGGCACTAGAAGCGAAGGCCAAAGTACTCGAAATTCTTGCTCTTGGTGTCCGTTATATGATCAAGGACGAGCGCGCGCGACTATAGCCAACAATACTATCACATATGACGAGTACGATGCATTGAAGTATAGTACTGTTGCACAGTAGATCTCGTTTGGAGACTCGAATTCACGGATGTACAAGAATTGCAGAAGTTGTGGGAGCATCGACATTTGGCAGCACGGCTGCTCTTAAATCGTTGACACCCAGTCAAAAGTGACAAGTGGCTGGTAGCGTGTGGTCGAGTGTGGTAGAAAGCTTAAAATGGAAATAGAGTACAGTAGAGCCTGGGCAAGAAATTGGCTGCTATATTGGTGAATCCACTCCTCTGCATTGATGTTGCACCATCCAGCACAGCAAACGAAACACTGTTTTGATGTTTTCCTTGTGCATGTGATGAATGTAGTGCCTGTTTCACACTCATTCAACTCACCAGCATCACTCCTCCATCTGACTGGCACCATCTCATCAATATGACAAAAAAATACTACTGTGATTGCTGCACTATCTGTGGTGGTGTCTGTGTTGAGGTCACCTGATCTGCATTCCAATGGCACAAGCAATACCATGATCAAGGAGAATTGTCTGTTCTTCCATCTCTTCACCAACTTCATGAGCAAGCTGGAATTGATACTAGAGGACAGTCTTGCTGCCTATGGCCCTGCAGGACAGCATCCCTAGGACCAGGTTCACTTGAATCTGCCACTAATATCTACTCAAAGAGTGGCCTGATGTTTCCCAGCAACACTGGCATGGACATACTACTGGACCCAGGATGAAATATCAGTACTATCATAGATCCTTCAACCACACACAGGCATAGCACCACAGCCAAAGATAAAGATACCACTGCTGTACCTGCCACCATTGGGTCAGTCAGTTATATGACAGGACCCAATTATGCTCATATAGATGGAGGATTGGATGTGCTTGGAGTTAAATCTGAGGTGAGTTGTTTCACATCATCACATTTTGGCTCAAATTTTGCAAATAATAGATTTGTTGCACCCTGACTGCACCCAATGTTGTCCCCTATGTAACCACCACTAGCCAAGTTGATCTTTTTTCACAACTGGACACCAGAATGGCCACATCTAGTGCTACCATGGTAGTATCCAGCAATCTGCTCCAGCAACTTGCAAGTCTTTTCCTTGCACATGAGAGTGCTCCAATGCAATCTACTCAGTCACCTGCCACCACCATCAATGTGTATACTAGCACAGAGCAACAGATAAAGAAAAAGCACAAGGAATCAGATCATAACTCAATCATGCAGCCAAGTGCAAACTCAATGTCAGCTCAAAACCTATATGGCCTTGCATGGTGCAAGGAAAATAAAGGTGGGACTTGTGGGCAGTATAACACTGCCTGGGAGGCGCTGAAAGCCAAAAATGACCTCAAAATTGCCATAAGTATATAACATTACTGACATTCTACTCATTTATGCAGCCCCAGGAATATAAGCAACAAGCTGCCAAGATGAAATTAGCCAAGAAAAACACAGGGTTTGCATCTACTAGCAAAACCTCCAATGTTGATGCCTGTTGAGAATATAGATATCACATCTGTATTAGCCCCTATTGGATCAGATATTTCTTGGGATTATTTTATCTTATCTGATCCAGACCTTTAGTCTAGATCTTGACTGACACTATTCATGTTAGTAGAGTTCTAGACTTATGATATCATAGCAGGCCATACCTAGAGTTCTATATATTATTGGCTGTTTACTTAGAACTCTTACTTAATCTTCTAGAATGTTTCTATATATGGTCACTTTTGTACATAGATACAAACATTACCTTTACATATAAAAGATGATCAGTTTAGTGATCATCTAATCTAATGAGTTATCTCTCTATTCATTCCTCCTGAGTTTCTCAGAGATCTAACAACTATCACTTGATCTAATTACCCTGTTCATCAACCAGGTGAGCATTCCCACCTGAGCTTTATTTCTTTGTCCCTTCACATTCAGGTTGTCTCCTGAAAGATTATGAGCCCTGCCTGACCAGTGGAGTTTGTCATTCAAATTCATCAATGCCTCCTACGGTCTTGTGTGATGAATAGTGGTTCTATCCACTCATTCTTGATATGTTACTGGTGACCATTCACATGTTTTCAGCAATAGAGGAATGCAATTTTATTGTTAGGACTAATGATACTGTCCTAATCAATTTCAGGAATGGCGGATTGATTTTCTGGCATACACCCGAGACTTTCTTTATCATCTTTATGTTTATTCTAAACAACATGATGCATAGTCTCACATTGTCCTGCAATATTCACAGTGTTGCAGAGAATACAGTGACTCCTAAAACTGTTCCAATGTTTGACCCTGATGCAGTGTGTAGAGTATACTGAAATCACCCATGGGAATAGCGCTTAGTGTTGGTGGGACAAACAATGGTACACACTCTGGGCTACCCATCGGTGCCTGGATCA
>JBBPNQ010000817.1:0-11676 GCA_038090975.1 Boletellus pseudochrysenteroides
AAGGGAGCGCATGTACAGTAAGCGACTATGAGTAAGAATAGAGCATGTGACAGACGGAGATGAAAGGCATGCGGCATAAGAAGCAAGGGCATAGGGCATGAGGAGACATGAGGCGAGTCATGAGACAAAGCATGAGGCAAAGGCAGTGGCATAGCCATGCACAGCACGGAGATTAATAACATGAGGCGTACCATGAGGTATGACGTCATAATGATGTCATGATCTAGACTGAGTCATGTGACAAGGGTCTGGACATAGGTCACGTGATGTGTCATGTGATAAGTCACGTGACATGTAAAAGAGCAAGGAGCGACAAGTCAAGTGACATGTCTTGTGAGCATAGACTTAGTGTAGAAAATGTAGGAAAAATAGGGGCTCTTTGGTAGCGATCATAACACATAATGGGTTCAGCCATGTTTCATTCCAGGAGGTGGACCCCTTCTGAGTCCATCACTCCAGCTTCTTGGTAACACGCAAGCCAGTGCATGATGAAGGTTTGAACCTTCTCATCTCCCTTCATGAAGCAGTGCTCCAGCCGCTATTTGGCAAGGTTGGCCTTGTTGGTCATCATGAAGTGTTCCTTTAGTAATGTAGCTATTTCTTCCTCGTCGGGCCAGCTGAACTGGGACCCTCCGAGGTATTTCTTGACTTGGACGCAAGCCCACTGATCCGCATGGTTTTTGTCAGCTTCCCCCAACTTGGGTCCAATTCTTGTGAAGACCACAATGGCCTTGTCTTTGTCCGTTTTGAACGTCTCGGTGTTTGCATCTAGGTATAATCTCAAATTGAGCCACCAAGACTCAAAGTCTCGGTAGCTGCCATCGAATTTGCTGGGGTCCAGCACTCTTTCTACCTTTTTCAAGACAGTGGTAGTGACCGTTCCTTGTTGTTGCTGTTGTGCAGCCTGCAACAAGGCTAGTTGCCCTTGAAGGGCATTAATCGTGGCAAGCAGCCTGGCAACATTGAGAGTGGGTACTGCTTCTTGTTGCTGCTGTGCGGGCTGCACGCTCATTTCTCTAAACACAGTAACCGTCAGTTTGGGGTAGTCTATTCTTGTGTTTTCAGGGGTGAAGCTTCCTTCACTGGTTTCCGAGGTGTAACTTGGAGATCAACTGAATTGAGACGTTGTGTACTTGTGCTAAGCCTCTTGCTGGTATAGGTGCTGGAGGAGGCGGAGAGTTTTGTAAGGCGGGGGGAATAAGATGCCGATGTCGGTGGAGGTCTTGGTTAATGTATTTGCAGCATTCCATGTAGAGATTGTTTGGGTTGGGTGTGTTGCCGATATTTCAGAAACCGGCATGTAAGAGGTTGAAAAATTCTAAGGGGAAGTCCTCTCGTTCTACCTTAATGGGGATAGCGTTGTTGGGATCGAATTCGAGGGGAGGGGGAGATGAGGATTCTTTCTTGATGGGGATCATCCGTAGGTATCATACTTCGTGAGGATCGCAATCACTCCAGCAAAGATCCAATCGGGTCAATGACCTTCCCGACTTGGATGTGTACATATTGTCTGTGGCTGGCAGGCACAATACCGCTCTTGCGCCAGTCACAGAAGACTAATTACTTGTAAGGGTGAAAGGTGCCTCACGTGGATGCAGGAACATATTCCCAAGAGAAAGTGAACTATCATAGAGGGTGGGGATCAGCCGCTTTAACACCTCTCGAGGTAACCCTTTGTGCTAAGCCTAAAGCTTCACACCTGCATGGCTATAGGGCCGAGGTGTATGTAAAAGAGGAGGGGGTGGGTAGAGTATCATAGTTCCCATTGAGCCTCAGGGCCGGCTATGAATTCCCCTTACCACTGGGGGACGTGGGCAAAGATAAAGAGTGGAGAGGTGGGTGTGTCGGTGACAGTAGTCAAGAGTAGTCAAGTTCTATGTAAGCAACCACTAATCCTATACAGGACTAGGGCCACTGACAATAGTGCCTTGTGAGGGAAAGGGATCAAGAGAATCTAGCAGGAAGTCCCACAAGAACTTGACTAGAGTTCTTGGGGCAATGGGATTCAAGATTATATACTATACAGTTGTTTGTACATATTGTGATGATGGTCCATGCATGTATGGGCTAGAACATTCTAGACTATAGTGGAGATTAATGAGGCTATGTGTGGCTATGTATAATGGAAGAGAAGTGAACAGAGATTAAAAGAGTAAGGCATGATGTCATGATGACGCCATAGGCCTAGACCAGGTCACATGACCAGTCACGTGATAGTTGTTGAAGAAAAGTTCTAAGTCTAAAGATAAGATAGATGCAAAGATAAGATGTCCATGAAGGTTATGATAGGGGCTTTCAAGGATGCGTTTGTAACAGAAGGGGCTATCAAGATCACAGCAGACAGAGGGTCTAATGGGGGTACACCATATGTAGCCTTCTGGATGAGAGGGATCACAGGCCATGTGATTAAACTCTTTCAGGATGAGACAGGTTGGAAATTCTCAATGTCTTCCACAATAGAAAACTCACCAGCACCTTTACTTTCAAAATATATCTCAAATACTTTCCATCAACACAACAACCCTTGAGAATCTGCATTTATAAGGCAGTCCATTGTGGGATCAAGCTCCTTCTTCCCTCTTTTCCCACCCCTTGGCCATCTTGCACAGCTGATGAACTTGAAAGCATCAATCCTCTTAACTTGCTGTTATTGGGGGGGGTTGGTGATGTACCAGGTGTATCTATACCTGTTTCCTGGTCTTCCTGCTTGGTTGTGCTCACTGCAGTATCAGCACTTAGAAAGATCCACTTTGACAGTGGCCACTCTGAGCCTATTAGTGTGTTTTCTCTTTGCTTTTTTCTTGCTTCCTGATGATTTCTCTTTTCCTTGCATACATTGTCAAATAGATCCTTCTTAGCAAAAAGTACTGCCATGCCTGATCCTTTGCATGCTCTTGCAGCACACCCCCATTGTTGCCACAATTCAGTGAGCTGACATGTTGCTTTCCACTGAATCACAATGGCAATATCCAGTACATCCATTCTCTGTCACTTGATACTTATAAGTTATCCCTTTGATAGAATACACCAGAACATGCCATTCCAAATGATTCAGTCATACACAAGCCCCATATTTCTCCTGTGCAAAGGTGAGTAATTTGACTCTCTTTGTATTCCATTGTCATATCTGAGTTGAACCACACAATCCTTTCACAGTACTCATGCAGAAGATATATCTGGATGGCCTTTGCAGCCCCAATAGAATCCTGGATGTCATCAAAGAAGATTAAGAACTTCAGCAGTGCTGGATCACTGGATTTCCAATCCTCAGGCATGAGAAACATAAGATCTGTGTATGAGATAAGTGAATATTTTATCCTTCATACACAGATTTTGATGTTTGGCCAGTCAGTATAGGTTTGAATGTTTACAGGATTGTCCTTTCTATACAGATCCAGGACCTTCATGATGTTGTGGAGTATTTCTGGGGTTAATGTGTGATTGTTTTCTTTTGTTTGCTAATGCTGCTAGATCCATTGACAATGTTCATATGTACTTATTAATGTCCAATCTGTAGATCATTTTCTTGTTATCCCAGTTCTCATTTTCAACATCCTCATCTTCTGCTGGGAGGAGGGCAGGGACATGCTCTTGGACACAGGTGAGTTTTATCTTTTGATTTTTCCAATCAATCTCAGGATTATGTTTTTTAGCCAGTCATATCCAAGAAAGATGAGATGAGTACTCAAATGTGTGATTTCTAGTGCTATCTGTTTGCTATGATCTTCAATAGACATTTCTATTATTGCAAGTTTTGTAATTGCCCTGCCAGAATTCTTGGTTCTGTCTACATTGTATACAGGCATTGGCTTTGGCAAGTCATATTGGTTAAGATGGTGTTTTTTAACAAATTCTTCATCTATTGAAGATCCACTGCATCCCAAGTCAATTAAGGCAATGGCAGAGACTTTTCTCCATCTGGTTTTTGGATAAGAACTTTTGTTTCCAGAGAATCATTGGACTGTTTTCAGATTACATATTTTGGTTTGTGTTGTAAGTCTCATATGACAAAATGTGCTTCTATATCATTCATTCATCATATCTGGTGTACAAGTTCTTTATCAATTTCTGATTCTCTGCTATTGTATGCAAACAAGTGTAAATTTTGTAACACTCAATTGTTATCTTTTCTTACTAGTTCTTTTATCCATTGTATGGACCAGGGATCTACCATATTTTGCCATTTCATGCATTGATTGTCCCTTTTCTTCCTTGGTGCTGGGGAAATTGGGTTGCTAAGGTGCTCAGCAGCCTCTGCATCATCCGATTCCTTTTTGGAATGATCAGTTCCAATTTTGACCTTGGGTTTCTTGAGAATTTGAACTTGAGTGGGGCGCTCAGCAGCCTCTCAGTCCTCTTGTTCTTTTCTCACTTTGGACAATAAATGCATGTTATAGATTTTTGTTGGGAGTTTCATGGGAAGATTAACAACCAGTTTGGAAGAAAGGATCTCATATCTGTTGTTTAAGAGGGCTCTTATTTTTACCCCCTTTTCAATATCGGTGTCCTCAATGGAATGAGTCTCATCAACAGGTAAAACAGTATATTTATTTGTTGACGGAATAGGAGAAGTAGATGACTATATAACTACTCTCTCTTTGAAAAATCCTTTTTGACCTGTTGGATTGCTTTCTCCAACTCCTCTCCAGTGGTATATTTGATGGTATGGTGTTGAAAGGTCATTTCATGGATTTGTCAGGCATGGGGACAAAAATATTCTTTGCATGGCCACAGTTTCCCACAACAGATACACTTTCCTTCAGCTCATGCTTTTGAAATATCCATGGGGGCACCAGCACCACCAAAGGTGCCTGGTTGGTTTGGGTGAATGTCGCGAGTGGTTTTGACAGTGGTAGATAAAGAGGAAGATTGCAGTTGATTGTGTGGTTGGAATCAGTTAAAGGGGTGATTAAAAGGATTAGTGCCCTTTCGTCATTGTATTTCTGCCAATGTATTGTCAGCTTTGATAAGAGCACTATACCATGTATAGAAAACCTCGCATTCTAACACATCTGCTCTTGTTGTTTCCACTAACTCTACCACTTGATCCCACATGCCATGTCACAAGACATTGATAAGAGTGTGGACATTGGTGTGTTCATTGTAGCCTGCTTCAATCATGAGGTGCTTCATTCTGATGATAAAGCTTTCGACAGTTTCCTTATTATATTGTTGAAGAGTGAGCAACTTTTCTTCTGCTTCATGGCAAAAGCCAACTGGATGAAATGTTTCTTTGACTTCTCTTTCAAAGTTATAAAAGTGTTTGTTGAGATATCTGGGATCATCAACAAACAAGTCTGCCAATTTTCCTGCCACATTGTCTCCTTGCATATATGAAAGGGCAATGCAAAGCTTTTGCTTGTCATTGAGCTCTTCTTCAAAGCTGTTAAGATACATTTTTAATGTTCACCACCATTGAACAAACTTTGATTTGTCTCCATTGAAATGGTCCAGTTTCACAGCTAGAGATTTCCCTACTTTGTTTGCCTAGCAACTGGCATGGTCACTTATGGTGGCAGCATAGGCATATGGACAGAACTAACTGTCAAAGTTTGCACCAGAATGTGTATCCAAGGGGAAAGATGAAATCCCATTGGTACTCTCAGAGGTCTTTGCAATTGAGGAGTGATCATTGTTCAGGGGGTAGTTTCAACTGTCATTGGTTGAACTGAAGGTAGTGGCTCTCTCACCAGCTCTGGAAGATACAATGTGGCGTCTGGGAGTGGGGGATATCCTGCCATTGGTCCAAATCTGGTATACACTTCATGCTACATTGCATAATGTTGCATGAAGGTCATTGGTCCAGAGAAGAAACCCCAAGATCTTTTTATCTCATCAATCTGGTGAATTACTTCAGGCAGTATTGCTACTGATGCCATTGATGGATGTGATAGAAGGCTTGGGGTAGGTGCTGGGCTGATGAACATTGAAGGAGTTCCTGCTGGTGTTGTGGTGGAAATTATGAAAGGTCCTCCTGACATTTTTCAAGTTTGTACAGAGAAGCGAAAGTAAAGTAGTTGTATTTCTTGGAGTCTACAGTTACTGTTGTAGTATATGCTAGTGCAGATGGAATAGAGGGAAGAGGACCAAAGATGACTTGTTTAAATGGTAAGAGCACAGGAGAGGACCTTGTAGATTATAGAATGTGATCAGCAGGAGATGTTATGGATTGAATGGTGAAAATGTTTTTAGAGGGTGGCTTGAAAGGATTGTTAATCCTTGCACCATGCAACTAATAGGGATATTGAGATAATCAGTGAAGGGTGAGACAAGGACAGAGATACAAGCAGCTGAAGTTTCAAGAATGATCTCTTAACCAGAGATGGGTCACTTGCATATGATGATGAATAATGCTTGTGGAAGTGTGGACGCTATTGCTGATGGTTCGAAAGGAAGAAATTTCCTTGTGCCTGGAGCAGCTGTAAGTGGTGGAAGGTAAGGGTAGAGAGTCTTGCAGTTATGAAGTCAAATAAGTGGAGGAACTGGAAATGCCTGGCTATAGCAATGGGAATACTACCTGCATTAGACGTGACAATAGCTGTAATCATGCAAACAGCAAGGGTTATCAGGTCCCCTTTACATAGCAGCCTCTGGTGTTCTGCTAATACGCCCCTAGTGTAGTATGGGGAAGCAACTTTATTCTTATTTTTTATACACTGAACGAGCATATGAGCCACAAAGCTCAACTACCATGGGTCAGGTGGTATTCCTGTACATGTCAGGTGCATAAACTGTCTTTCCTTGACCCTGGAAGCCAGGTATATGTTCAACAAGTGAAGAGCTCATTGAACAGATAGGATGGTGTTAAGAGAATTGAGGGCAGTGGGGTATGTTCAAACGAACAATCCCAAAGGCAATGAAAAGAAAATGAAACAGATAAGAGCCAGGGACAAAGTGTTAGTGGCAAGGAAGTGGGTACTTTTGGAATAATGTAAGATATTCACCCAACGATCACTTAAAGTGAATGACAATGTCAGGAAAAGGAATACTATTCCAAACATGAGAAAATACAAGATACACTACTGACTACTTATATACTGTTATACATGAGGTATGATGTCATGATGACATATGGTCTGGAATATTCTGGAATATAGGAGAAGAGTTAAAAATAGATTCTGACAAAACCCTTCAAAAGGGATCCATGAATTGTGGGAAAGAGTTCAAGTAGAGTGGGATAGGATACCAGTTGAGGAGTGTCAGAAATTGATTGAAAGCATGCCCAGAAACATTCAGGCTATACTTATAGCAAAAGGGGGCTAGACCAAGTATTGATAATACCCAAATACCTTTTCCAATTGAAAAGTAAAAAAAACCTTTCCATGGTATTGCTGTTTTGAAATGGCCATATCTTCATGGCCTGTGAATCAAATCACATGACCTAGAGGGGCAATGTTATAGCCGAGAGTATGGACTATTTATAATCTCACCAAAGCTATGTGATATTCCCACCCTGTTTGGTGGTGCACCTTGCACACCACATTCAAGGTTAGTATGGAAAGGGTCTCTGGAGTCACTGTAAGAGAAAGCATGGGTAAATCATCTCTAGGGAACTTATTCGGGTTAGATTACTTCTCATTACCTCTAAGAATGATGTGTAATAATGGTAGAAGTATATTTAGCCATGTTGGAAGCAACAGAGTAAGCAGAATAATCAATCTTAGGCAAAAGAAGAAAATACCCTTTCAAATAGAAATATGTTCTTTTAGCAATGAAAAAAGGTGTGTTTAAGCTCATATATGATGTGTCAACTGTTTGTGCATGTATAACATTGTTTGCTGAGTGAAATATTGGCAAACCTCCAGAATTGAAATGTTGCTCAAATAAGTGGCCCAATGACATGTCATGTTGAAATTATTATATCTTATCCCTATGACACCAAAATAACATGATCCAGAACCCAATGAGGAACCAAGAAGCTATTGGTCAGACACTCCTGCAGGACCATAACTCTATTTGCCCTTGTTGTCTTACACATATACAATCTCTTCAATATGACCCAATATTGGGCCACTTTTGAGCCACTGTATATATATGTATTTCAGCCTTATCAAGAATTAACATATTGGGTAAACCTTATTACACAATTGATATATTCTCACATTTTATAGACTCCACTAATGATGCTTTGTGATCTATAGCTAAAGAATTCCACTTTAATTATCTGTTGCTTGCAAACTTGGACAGTGACATACATAAGTATAAGTAAGAATGATAACATTCATTAATACCATCTTTGAAGATTCCTTCAGCTTTTAACCTCAGATTACATCTGAGCAGTTGAAAAAAGAACTTTAAGATATTTTCTGGCCTCAACTTCATTCTGAATTTCTTGCTACCATTCTTTGTGGTGGGAAAGAGTTATCACAGATTCAAGGTGAACCATTTATACCTCCTCTGCAAATATACTCCTTTACAGCACAGCTTTACAAAGCTATTGATATCTGCAGCTCAAAAAGCAGATTATTTATCTAAACATTTTTATCACACATTCTTGAATAAGAGATCAAGAGATATTGTTGAGTGATGAAGTTTAAGCCAACCTAATTGCATTGGTGGGTTTTTTCATATTAGGCTAATGCTGAGACTGATATAATACTAGTGGCATATCCTGAATCAGTTACTCTATTGCATGAAGTAAGTGATAAGTTTCTAATAACCAATATGATAATAATGTAGTGTAGGCATGTGACACTGTTCAAGCTGCTCACAGATTGATGTGAGATAGCATTTTTGCCAGCAGAGGCTTACAGTGACCCTAAAAAGTATCACAATAACTAACCCCAAACCAGAACATACAGTATTCCACAATCACCTGTGAAAATCTCACTTCACTTTGATGAGACTAAATGATGTACAAACCCTGGGTCACAAATTGGTCTCTAGGTCATGTAATTTGACTCAGGAGTTGGAACAATTTGACAGTTTTAATACAGAAACACCATTGTAACAGCTTTCAAATTTTTGTAATACTAGGGATATTTGATATATATTAGTACTTGGTACACCCTCCTTTGGCTTTAATCACAGCCTGAAACATTCTGGGCATACTTTCAATCAACATTTGACACTCCTCAGCTGATATCTCCTCCCACACCCCCTGCATTCTCTTCCACAACTGAAAAATCCCATTAGAAGAGTGTTCATACTCTGCCAGCCTTCTCTAGAGTTAACCCCAGAGATGTTCAATGGGGTTTAGGTCAGGAGACTGTGCAAGCCACACCATGATCTCAAAATCCTACTTCTCTAGCCACTCCTTTACCTTTCAACAGGTATGCTTGAGGTCATTGTCTCACTGAAAGATAATGTCAGATTAATTGAGAACATGATACTGCAGAGTATTCAGCAGATCATCCTTCAAAATCTGAAGTTAGAGATCACCATTGATTCTACCATCAATCTTAGCAGCATATCCAATTCCCTGCCAAGTCATACATTCCCATACCATTATAGAATCTTCTCCAAATTTGATAGTACCTTGCACTAGGCTGTCACTACCCCTTTACCTAACCTTTTCCACACCCATTTTCACCCATCTGAGCCTAGGCAACTGATCTTGATCTCATCAGACCATTTGATCTTTTTCCAATCACATATACTCCAATTCTTGTGAGCAATAGCAAAGTCCAAGTGAACCTGTCAATGCTTACCAGATAGTAGAGAGTGTTTGATCTTGACTACAGCCTTTATTCCAGACTTTTTCAAGTGGTCATAAATGGTGTTAGGGTGAAGAGGCTGGTTGGTGGCATTGGAGAGTGTTTTGGTCCCCTGAAGAGCATTCTCTGCCTTGTGAGTAGAGATAAGGTGAATAGCATGACAAATACTAACAGGAAAAAGCTTAGCTGGATGGCCTCCAACAGACTTTTGGAGGTCAGAGCACCTCATGGAATGAAGTCTGATTATAGTGGCAGTGCTGGCACTAGTGCTAGATGCAATGGAGTGATTGGTGTTGAGAATATAGATATTGCATATACATTAGCCCCTATCAGATCAGATATTTTCTGATCTTATTTTATTATCTTGTCCAATCCAGACCTTTAGTCTAGACTTTGGCTGATGCTATTCATGTTAGTAATGTTCTAGACTTATGATGTCATACTGACATCATGATTGCACCAATATGACATCATAGCACACCATACCTAGAGTTCTATTTGCTATTGGCTGTTCATGTAGAACTCTTACTTAATCTTCTAGAATGTTTCTATCTATGGTTACTTTTGTACATAGATACAAACATCATCTTTATGTATATAAGATGATCAGTTTAGCAATCATCTAATCTAACAAGTTATCTCTTCATTCATTCCTTCTGAGTCTCTCAGAGATCCTCTACTATCACTTGATCTTATCATTCTGTTCATCATCCAGGTGAGCATTCCCACCTGAGCTCTATTCCTTTGTCCCTTCACATTCAGGTTATCTATCTTCCAAAAGGCTATGAGTCCCACTTGACCAGCAGAGTTTGTCATACTTAATTCACTGATGCCTCCTACAGTCTCACATGATAAACAGTGGTAATATCCACTGATCCTTGATGTTTTTCTTGTGATCATTCACATGTTCTCAGCATTTGAGGAAGGTGATTTGAGCATATGAACTCATGACACAGTCATGTTCAATCTCAGGAATAGCAGTTTGAGCTTCTGGTGTATATCCAAGACACTTTTTATTACAGTGGCTCAAAAAACTGTCCACATGTTTACATGTTTTACATTAGTTATGACTAAATGCAATAACCCCTAACCCTAGCCCTAACCCACAAGTGTATGAAATGAAGTATGTACGCTTGGCTTTCTATTGGTCCAAGAATCAAGTGATTTGGAAGTGAATTGATAGAATAGCAGCCATTTGAAAATGACATGTCATGTGGACAGTTTTTTAACTTAAAGTTTTGATTATATATATTGGCCCTGGCATGCCATGATATCATTACATACATCCATCAAGGGTTCTATTATGTTACCTTTATGTAATGACTATGATCCAACATATATAAACCCACCACCCTTTGCTCATTTTCTCATCATCACCATAAAATCCATTTTCATCCCTCAAAGACAAAATATCATCTCTCTTGCCTCTCTTGACCTATCTACCAGGAAGATTGCCTCACAGACTGGTCTAGGGAAGTCTACAGTATCCCAGGTTCTTCAGGAAATCCAACCAGAGAGGCATAGGCTCCTTGGTGGTCACCCTTCCAAGCTTTCCTCCACCAACAAGAGAGCTATTGTTCAGCAAATCCTTACTGGCAAGGCCAAAAATGCTGTT
Source organism: Boletellus pseudochrysenteroides (assembly GCA_038090975.1). Lineage (NCBI taxonomy): Eukaryota > Fungi > Basidiomycota > Agaricomycetes > Boletales > Boletaceae > Boletellus > Boletellus pseudochrysenteroides. Next base: position 11,272 of record JBBPNQ010000817.1, read on the forward strand.
CAAGCCACTCATTTCATCAACACTATTGTTGATAGTCCTGTTTCTTCTCAGACAGTGAGGAATACCCTCAAAGAAGCCTCATTGAAGGCTGTGGTAAAGAAGAAAAGCCATTGCTTTCTACTGGTCACAGGAAGAAGAGGTTAGCCTTTGCTTTCAAATATCAGCATTGGACTGTGGAGGACTGGAAGAGAGTTATATGATCAGATGAGACCAAAATCAACAGGATTGGATCAGATGAACAAGAGCATGTGTGGAAAAAGAAGGGTGAAGGGCTTATTTCCAGAGAGATTAGAGGTACAGTCAAGTTTGAAGGAGGTTCACTCATGGTTTGGGGATGTATAGGGTGGAATGGTGTTGGGGTCTTGAGTGAGGTTGAGGAAAGGATGGATGCTGAACAGTATGTGG
>JBBPNQ010000818.1:0-11674 GCA_038090975.1 Boletellus pseudochrysenteroides
TGTTTCTGGAAAAAGACCTGGTCCGGTCGCGTGCCCGAGACGGCATCCGCCATACGTAGTCATCCGCGTCCCGTGCAAGGTCGTGGGGGTGACCGCCCTGTTCGAACCCATCTGGGGTGCCGGTGGAGATGGCGTTATGATGAGCTGCCCTCCACGGGTTGTCGAGTTCTGATCCACAGATCTGAGGCAAGGGGCGGATGAGCCTGGATGACGACTCGGGTATTGGTGGCCATCTGAACACTAGACTGGGTCCTTTTGCGGACGAGTTGACGAGTAAAAGAGACAAGAGCGTCTCTGCCATGAGCTAGACTGAATTTTATCAATGCAGGCAGAGCAATTTGTGTCACCGGGCCTACCACAGCTTCAGTTGGTATCAGTTGACTGAGCCGTCTTGGAGGTTCGCAGTCACAATTGTGGTCTGCCTTGAAAAGGTAAGTTGGTTTGTGCTACGAACGAGGGCCATAACTTGCTCATGAACCTGTAGAAAGCGATCCGCATTGGTTCTGTTCCGTTGTGCCAGTGATGGCTGACATTACCCCGCTCAAGACAGGCGTTGCGCTCGAAGTCGCCACCTCGCGGCCCAAGCAAGGACACCGATGCACACGAGCTGCATTCTGCCTCCATCCATGGTCTCGACTTGGCGGAAGCATGTACGACCCGTGAGTACAGCGTGCTTCTGTCGCCTCACTGGAACTCGGATGGTGCAGGACTGTCCAGACCATTGTCAAGTCTTTGCAAGACAATGATTTCTATGTGGTGTACTACAACTCTCGGGGTGTTGGAAAGTCGACTGGCTGGCCCTCTTTCACTGGCAAGTCGGAAGGTGATGATCTGGGAGCGTTGGTCCAGCAATTTTTGGAGGGACATCCGCAGGTCGACTCTGTGACCTTTGTCGTGCGTTGCGATGCCTGTATGCAATTTGCGCCGAACTGAGAAACAATACTAGGGGTATTCTCATGGATCGCTGATAGCGACGCTGCACCCCGTCCTACCCTCGCACATCAAGACGTCTTATGTGCTGCTTTCATATCCCCTCAGACCGAGGGGGCTGTTGACGATGTTTCACACAAAAGTGTACTCTTCAGCACTGACGTCCCTGCTGCGTGATGTCCGCGCACGACTGCTCATCGTTCACGGGGACCGGGATGAGTTTACGAGCCGTTCCCAGTACGACACCTGGACCGAGTCGCTCAGGACGACGGAGGGTGTCAGAGCACAGCTGAGGATGGTGACGGTGACAGGTGCAGGGCACTTCTGGCACACAGAGACATCGAGAGCTGCGCTGAAGGCGACGTTGGAGAGCTGGCTTGCAGAGTGTATGGCATAGGTTGTCGCGTTGTACTGCAGGGTCGAGTTAGCGGTGACTTTGTGGCTTCTACTATACAGCCAAAAGCGGGTCTCGGTTGGTTTCAATCTTGAACGGCAACTGCAACCATCGCCCTGACCCATTTCTTGCTCACCTGCACAGGTACACCAAAAGTTCGTGTTTCCTTCTTTTCTTCCTTTCTCCTTGAACGCCAGGAGGGCGCGAGATGTCAGTCCTCGTCTTCTCCCCTCCCCCGATCTCGCACTGACATTCTCTTATAGGCCTCTGCCTGACGAGAGACCACGCCAGAGTGTCGCCAATCTCATCGGCCGCTTTGAGCAGCAGGGAAAACGCCAAGCCCCACCTGCTGTCCCCGTGGTCCCACGCAGCTCCAGCGTCTCGTCACAAATAGCCGGCGATGCTGCGAAAGAAGAAACCAAGGAGAAGCGCGAATGGCCACCCAAACCCGTGGCATCTGCTGATATTAAACCACTCACACCCACACTCTCCAGTTCACCCTCTCCCAGCATGTCCAAATCCCCCGTCGCGAGCTCTCAGCCCATCCCCGACCTTCCTCCACCAGTGGATGTCCCCACCACTCCGACTCCCGCATCACCAGAGCCTGCAAAGTCTCCTCCATCCAAAGGCAAGGCTGTCGCAACTGGCAAGTCGACTCCTACAGCGGCAACGCGGCGCGCAGTAGCGTCTCCTGCAAAACCCCGTTCCTCCGCTACCAAATCTTCAGCCGGCTCTCCTCCTCCAAAGACGTCTCTCCAGTCGTCTGTTTCGCAACCTCTCAGGCCCCAACATACTGGCCAGTCCATCGCATCGAACCCTTCTACGACACGCCAATCACGACCGGTTCCCAGAACCGCACCATCGACCCCCTCGCGTCCCAAGGCATCAGCCACGCAGCATCCGGCTGTCTCAAGACCGAAGACGCCATCTTCGGGCCTGTTCGCTCCTACTGCCGCATCACTTGCGCGTTCTCGTAATGCCCCTCTGCCACCCCCGCCGCCCGTTAAGAAAGCGACTCTGAGTAGCGACGCAGCAGAAAGGCTTAGCAAGCCCACCGCTGCCTCGTTGTCCAAAGCGCGCACACCAGTTCCCATCGCTCCAAGCCCTGCGAGAGTGGTAAAATCCACTTCAGCTGGCGCTTATGGTCTGACTCCTCGAGAGCCATCGAAGCTGAAGGTTGGGCGCACACCTGTGAAACTGAAGGTGGCCAATACGAAGGAGGGAATCACGTCTGGTCCTCTTTCCGTTTCCTCTGAGCCCTCGCGCGACTCGGACCGGCTTGTGGCTGATCATGGGGAGAATGGGCATGAGCCAGGGATAGCCACGTTTTCAGACGTTGGTTCACCAGAAGATACACACGGCCACTTAGAAGCCGCCAGTGATGTGGCGCACGATCCTCCAGCAGACGAGGGTGTGCGCCCTGATTCTGGGGCTCACCCCGCCGAAGAGGTTCACAGCCATGAACATGTTGCACAAATCCTTCCGGAGGAGGAGGAGGAGGCTGTACGTGAACAGGAACAAGTCCGTTTGGAAGTTCATGATGACACCGTTTCCGAGCCTGCTGAACCACATGCTAGCCAAGTAATCAACAATGGGGACAGTCTTAAAGTTGAACTTGCTACACCCGGAAGTGAGATTGAAGATATCGTCAACCTGCTTGAAGGTGCTTCACTTTCGAAGCCGCGTCCGCAGAGTATTGTCAGCATTCCTGATGAGGACAGTGAAATTCTGGACGACTACTGAGCACGTACCTGCTGGCAGTTCTAACCCTGTAGATGATTCAGATGCGCACAAATTTGTCTGTCCTTGTGCATACCGTCGGTGGTCAGTCTTCTCGTCGATTTTCATGGCGGGTCTAATGTACACCACCGACCATTCACAGGACGCTCCATCAGTTCAGTCTTTCACAGCTACGGTCGTTTAGTTCCGCGATGATGTCTGCTGCGGTTTGCTAGCTCTTCGTATATTATTTGTCTTGGTCCTCTCACTCGAGATTTTGCTTTACTCTACCGATTTCTTCGAGCACATCATATTTGGGTTTCGGAGCTCGCCAATTTCACGTGTATGTTTCCAATCCCAAAAAAAACATATCATTAGTTTACATCGGAACACCGGTTGACATATGCCCTGATCCGTGTAACTAGCCACCGGAAACACGGTAACGGGCGAGGAAAGGGTGAGGTACATGTGGTATGATTGATAGCATGGTGATAGCAAACAACGTTGAACAGCAAAGCTAACATGGCAAGAATATACACGTTATCTGTTTCCGGACACCCTGAGCATTCTGGACATTTTTTCCTTAGTGAGAAGGCGTCGGGTGGGTATCGAATGATCACCCTCCTCCCTGATTCTCTATTGATAACATATTTAGCGAGCTGAACTTGAGACAGAGACACCCTACCCTAAGTTCGAAGAAACACATTTTGAAACCTTTCTTGCCACGTTTCTCCTCGGCCTGTGCAAATAAGAGAGTGGTATACCAAGACAAGTATGGTACTCACTTTATCCACGACGTACAGCCCATCATATCTGTACCTATCAACTAACGTGAGTCCTTGCACAACCGCAAACACCAGTGCTGCCTCACCCTGAGGCCGGCGAGTAATAACTGGTTTCATTTTTGCCTCGTACCACCCGCACCGGCCGCTTTGTCTCATAGGAAATCTATGGGCGTGTGAGACATAACAATTTACATTCCGGTGGGGAACCCACTAGTAATGACTTGTTCGGAGGGTCGTCGAACGATTGATCTGCAGTTTGTTCCTGGGAGGGCGTTAGCGGCAAAAAAACTTGTCTACAAAGAGACGTACGCCAAGTCCATTCTGTCCTCCTAATACGTCGTTATTTAGGTGTCAACTCTCGCCATTGTATTGATCATACCTGAGCCGACGTAAATGCTACAAGCAGCAATGAGGATGCGTGTCTCTGGAAGTAATAAAAAGAGGTTACGTACATCTTATCTCCCGTGTCTCGGTTGTCCTCGTATCCTTCAGAAAGACATATCGAAAATGCACCTCCGCCTTGGCTGGAATCTCCATGGATTCCTGCCTGGTTCTGCGCATGCACGCCAGCTGCCAGCAGTTCCTTTCTGAAAATTGGGTTGCAGCTGAATCAAGTACCAGCAGCGACGGGTAACGGACCTGGACTTGAACGTGGTGCCAGGAGGATAGTTGGGTATGTGTCCGTAAACCCTTCCTCTGTAGAGATTCGAGTGTACATGCATCGAGAATGGATGCCACTCACTGTGCCATGGTGATAAAGCAAGACGCGTCGAATATTGAACACGCTAGCGTCGCGTGATGCGCTTTTTAAAACACCGCATTGAACGAGTAAACAACAAACACACGCAAATAGCTACAAACCAATCACCCGGAGGCTGTGTCTGCCAGCTATGTCGATAGCAGTCAAGCCGCGCGAACTCCCTGAACCCGCCTTTATACCTGCGCGGTATATGACTCGGACAATAGGATCTAAATACACACTCTGGCACCGAGCTTACGAGGGTGAGAGAATGGTCCCGCGGGAGAAACCGCGCCGCATCTCTTTCTCACCGAAAGCATTGGTCCCGTTGGTTTCCACAAAGCCAAGCCGTTCAAACAGTCTGATACTGGATCCGTTTTCTTGACCTATCCGCACTACCAGGCTCTCTGGGCGTATCGGAAACGGGGAAGGCGGCCTGGACACCGGTGGTAACGGTGAGCTAGCAAAAGACGCAGGTGACCCGGTCACATATGACAACATGAGCCTCAGAGACTCGAGCGCGAGGCCTCGGCCTCGATGACTTTGCTCTGAGACCAAGGGTAGTGATCTATGTGCGAATTTTCCAAGGTTGCGTACCTGCAATCATTACACCGACCTCGGCTTCAAAGTCTTCATCACTGGGACTGCCTTTGAGAAAAATGTTGGCATCGCCAACCATGGGAAGGGATGCAATGTCACCCCCGCCATTCGCGAGGATGATAAACGTTAGCTCTGCCGCGCGATATGAACATCCGCCTCAACTGAGCCCCGGCGCAACCTACTATCATCATCTTCTCGCCAGTGTCCTGCATACTTGAGCTTAGCTCGTCATTCAGGCGATTCGGTGTCGCCGTCGACGTACTCTCCATCTCATAAACTTGTTCCAGGGTGAGGGGATCAGTACCCGTATCCTTGAGCAGCCTTGGATCGGTCATCCAACGATAATACGTCTAATCCAATTGGTTGAGCGTGGTGACGAGCATGGTGACAGGAAGCTATACACCTCGACATGATCTGGAGTGGATGGGACCAGCACCACCTGCTGGCCCCGCAGTACCGCCTCTGTGTGCATGACGGTAGTTTTTAGGGGGCTTTCCATTCTAGTCACCCTCGCCGAGCCGACACGCACGACTTGGACCTGCCCGGTCGTCCCACACAAAACCAGTGTCCGAGCCAAACATCCTCACCAGCCACCAGCCTTCTTCATCCCAACATGGTTCTCGGCCGCTTTGTCCACTACGCCGCAGACGCCATCTTGGTGTCAACAGTCATTGCGGGCATTCGACGTTCGAGTGGGTTCGCGTGAGTTTCATTTTCCCTCTTTTCATTCCCTCATGTTGTTGACCCACGCGGTTCCAGCATAGAGACGGACAGAATTTCAGACCCAACCATCCGCTCCCTGACCGAGCGTTTTCTCGGTGTGGGAGAGACTATATTTGACATGGCACAGGCAACTGCGATAAACAGCGAGTACTTCAAGAAAGATTCGAGAAGATAGCTGAATGACGTCGAGCTATCTCTGGGATAGGGAATGGCAGTGTGCCCCAATTGTGGAGGCGGAGGTGGTCTGTGCGGTGTCGCTTCTGGACTTTCTGTAATATATTTCGGCCAGCCAGCTGACGTGCGTTCTTCGTTGTTCCGTCTACTCTCAGAAACGGTGCGGCGACGCTGATGCATAAGAACACGACTCTCCGTCATGCAAGTGCCACGCTCCTTCCATCCACATCGACGTCGGCCAAGCTACACCTGACACGCAGACTGTCTGTTCTGAAGCTATATTTTCGAAATTGAGCTAATAAGACAGCTAGAGGTATCATCCCCTTGTTCCGATTGCCTCCAGGGTCCACCAACGCCTGTCTAACTATTAAAACGACATCGATCCGAAACCCTTGATACTCTGGGCAGTGTGCATCGTTGATATGCATTCGATCAAGATTGGTAAGCTTCTAGTCGGTTACCAGGACTGACTTCTTAGCGGCCGCGGTAGGAAAGTGCAGTCGTGTGCTCGAGAGCATTGCCTCTTGGGCTGTGCCACTGCTAGAGAGCAGCTATTGCGACTGTGGGTAGTTAGGAGCATCAGGCCAAAGGGTGGAGGGTATGATAGACACGGCGAGGAACATAAACTGCATCCCTCCAGAGTGTGCTTACGTAATCAGAACTGCATCGACGGGCGCATTAAGCACCGACTGCAGTTCGCCGCTCATGTCCCCTTCCTTTCCTTCTGGGCCACTGCCTTGACACCGAGCCTTAAGAACAGGGCATAAGGCCCAACCCTGGGGTACACAATGCTCGCAAACGTCCCCCAGCAGCCTCGAACCATCCCCCAACAACCGCGTTCAGTACGTCAAGGTAGTTTCCGGCTCGTTTGTCGCGTTTGGTTCGATTCAAGCGCATCATACATCCTATCTAGGTCAACAAACTGTTTTCGCAAGATTACAGTCTCTCTTCCCCGCGTCTCCTGGAGCAGCGACTTTACCATCTTTCCCTCAGAATGACGTCCCGTTTCCATCGCCCAAGCTCCCGTCTGCGCGGAAATACCCAAAGTGTTTGAAGATCAGGATCGTGACATGGAATATGCACGATTCACTGCCAAAGGTAAGCCTAAAGCTGTGGTCGAAAATTTACCTACGTTGGCGCATAGGGCGACCTAGAAGAGCTCTTGGGTACCGTATCCCCGCACGGGAATCACAAACGTGGCCTGAATGACGTGCCAACCATTCCTGTACTCTCTACAGAGCCTGTACATCCGTATCATCTCGTTGTGGTGTGGGTGATTTAGTTCCTTTGCAACCCAACCAAACTGACTTTTTTGAAGAGCAGGGCAAGAATGCCCAAGCTCGTCTGGTAAGGATGTTAGCACATGGCCCGTGCATTATCATAGACAGTTCTGCAGGCATTCCCATGGGTCTCGGTGCTGGCATCAAACTTGGAGTGTCCGACAAGGAGAAGGACAAAGATAAGAGCGATGACAAGGACCACGAGAAACACCTCCACCATTTGCAAAGTCTCAAGCGCAAGGATAAGGAACGAGATGAGGCTTACCGTGGGTGGAAAAGCTCAGATGATCTTCCAGACGAAATTGTGGTCAACTTCAATCACTCTGGTTGGACGTCTATGCTTGAGCACTGGTTGTGCCATCGGACGCAAGCAAATCCTCAGGTACAGGCTGAGCAAATCCTCAAAGATATCACAGCTTCGCCAAAGCGTCATTCTCTGCATCGCCGCGTGACCGTTAAAGAATCGGAAATGGGGCCGTACGTACCTTTGGTGAAAGAGAGGATGATGGGATTATACCTTTCGGTCTACATACACAGAGACTTGCGTGATCTAGCCGAAGGCAGGTTCATGTCCACCTGGGAATTTTACCCGCTCACGACCGTTGCAGGTTTCTCGAAATCGGCTGTCACTGCTGGTCTAATCGGTGGACGTGTCGGTAACAAAGGGGGGGTCGGTATCAGCCTCAAAATCGCTGGTTCCACCTTCTTGTTCTTGAATGCCCACCTCGCCGGTGTGTAGTGTGTTACTTTGACCATTCATTTCAATGACATTATGTTTGCAGCGCACGAAGGCAAGGTTAACCACCGGCTCGCAAATTTATCAAAGATCAAGGTCGGTTTGTTGATGATGTGTTACGATGCTAGTTTCACGCTGCTGACTTGTATCCAGGCTGAGCTTGCGGTAGACGACTTTCTGCAGCCAAATGACCCCAGAAGAGCAAGAGAAGGTGAACATATCTTTAAATAATTTTCAGCCAGTGTGATCTGATACTTTATCAGATATCACGGACAGATTCGACTATACCTTTCTCTGTGGCGACTTGAATTTCCGCTTAGATATTACACGATTGCATGCAGACTGGCTGATTTCTCGACATGGTAGGTGTCTCCTTGTGATCCCTTGTCCGACCATTGCCTGGGCTGAGAATGGCAACCCATAGACTATGCACAGGCATTTGCATTTGATCAACTGAAACAACAAATGGAGACAAACTCGGCATTTTCTGGTTTCCAAGAAGCACCAATCGATTTTCCACCGACTTTCAAGTACAACGTGGCAGGCCGTTCGAAAACAAAACGACGGCGTAGCAGGCGTTCCCCTATAGACGGTAACGAGACCGAGAGAGAGGGTGGGGAGGAAGAAGAAAACGGGGAGGACGCCGAGGGCGAATCGCGTTCGCTGGCATCGTCCAGGTGGACCTCGCACTCGAAGGGCATTGCCTCAGACCCCGAAGACGATGATTACTTCACTTCACTTCCTCCAAATCCGACTGTGGGCGAAAATGGTCACGTGGCCTTGGCTGTGGCTGCTCAAAAAGCGAAAGCGAAATGGAAGGCGTTGCTCTCGCCATCCGCTGTTCCACCAGCATCGCCTGTTGCCAAGTGGTTGCGGAACAAGCGCGGTCTACGGGATGTCATAACACGGCCGAAATCGCCGGACATTGTTGTTGAACACTCTGCATCTTCGGTACCTTCGGTTGAAGACCTTCCGCCAAGTCCTATTGAACTTACGTCCGAGACAAATCGACTGTTGGAACCACCCGTCAAGCCGCATATCCTAATTCCTCGACCATCGTCGCGGGGTTTTTCTACAAAGTCGGTTCCGTCGACGCCCATAGAGCCTACGCATAGCGATGAAGACGACATTGCTGTGTATGACTCTTCTCACAAACAACGGGTTCCTAGTTGGTTGGTGTAATTTTTGGTGAAATCGGTTGACTGGTTGATCTTGAGATGCCGTTGCAGGTGCGACCGCATTCTATGGAAGTCGACCGTCAAACCTGTTGTTGGTGGGCCAGATATAGCAGAAGTGGCAAGACAACGGACTCGAGTCGGTACTTTAATCTCCCAAGCTATACGGCCGTTCTCTGTTAGAAGTCGGCGCGACTCGGGAGGCTCGCCGAATGCTGAGGTTACTTCCTCTGCCAAACAAGACTACTTTAGTCGGCCAGTGAAGACGGCTACGGGAAATCGGCCACTGTCATTAACCATACCCAAGCCACCTTGGCTTCCCACTCAAACCAGGTCAACGGAAACTATTGACCGTATACAAGACGAAGGCCACCTCTCTCTACGGCCAGTGACACAGGGATCCGATAACTCCACGCACGTCTCTTCCACTGACGTTCCGCCGACTCAGAAAGCTTTAGAAACCGATTCAGATTCACCTTCGCTCCCGTCTATTCCCGTGCTTCGAAGTGATGGCCTCCAGGAGTGTCCACCCCCTGTTCCTCCCAAGGATCCCCTACCAACACCACCGTCGAGCCGTTGGCGTTTATTTCCCTTTCGAAAAGACACATACCAAAGTATCGTTACTTACGAGTCTGCTGTTTCGACACTCAGCCTCGGGGCTCATCCTGCCAAGGGCGATATTGTCTGTCTGAGTTACAGCAGTCTGGACGACCGGGGGATGCGTCTCCTAGAGGGTCGGAGTGACCACCGACCGGTCATTGGATCTTATGCTGTCTACCTGTGACTATTCTTCTCATGTATTTACCTCATGCATGCTGCGCATCGCATCGCATTCACCACCTCACGTTTTATTAGACTCGGATTATCTTTCTCCTGATGATACCTTTTAGACATCGCTGTGTGATAATTTATGAACGAACTTGACGGTTGTTACGCTCATTTACCAGATACACTTTCCTAGCTCAAATTTCTGCGAGGATCGATTTATAAACCTATGGTCATAGGTGCATAGATTTTTTACAGTAGCGTGATAGCAATGAGGACGTGGGTTAAGAGGAGATGGTAACCTCGACCTCCACACCAGGTTCCAAGCTAATGGAAGTCTGACGAATTTCCTTTAGAGAAGTGGCAATACATAACAAACAGTTCCCTTACGATTTGCTTGACGATCTCACTAGAAGAGTGGAGGTCAATGAGACGCTTGTGGATCTTGAGTTCGTAACGGTCCCAGGTCTTTGATCCTTCACCACAAGGCTGACGACAGGACATGAGTGATCGAGTGCATGCCGGAGAAAGGTAAGCCCTACCGTTTTGCGAGTGGTGATTTTGAGGACTTTGGTTGGAAGGCGGACTGGTCCCTTGACGCGCAGTTGCTTGTCCTTGGCACGGTTGATGAGATCGGCCGAGACTGGGAAAATGTTCACGTTTGAGAAAGGGAAGGGAAGAAACGAAATGAGGATGCGCTCACACTTTTCCAAGTTCTTGACGTTGCTGCTCGTCAACGTGATGCGGATTTTGTGGATTTTGGCAGCGGGGACAGCGCCAGCTGCATCGTACGCTTTCTCGTCCTTAGCGACGTAACTCATTCTGAGCCGGTGGATGAGTCAGAAGGTGACTAGAAACGAGGGGTGAGTCGTGCGAGAACGATCAGAGGGTACCCTTATACACGTGCCTAAGGGAGTGTTTGTTGATGAGGAGATGAAGGTTAAAGTTCAGAGATGTACACCTATTTCGGCAAGAGCCGTAAATTAGCTAATGAGACACCCACGTGATATAGCCTACCCTTGGACGCTTACGGTCATGCAAGGAAAGTTGGGTTCGCGAACACATATAACCCTCTCGCTCATCCCTCGTCAGGATTCAACAAGTACTATCCACCGGACTACGATGGAGAGAAACACAAGAGTCTCAATGCATACAGAGGTTCGCCTTATTCGTCGTGTCGGGTGCCAATGCTCACCCCATCCACAGGCAAACATGCCCTGGGCGATCGGGCCCGGAAACTCGACAAGGGCATCCTGATAACCCGTTTCGAGCTACCATTCAACATATGGTGGTACGTATCTAACTTGCCGTTTCGGTTTCCATCCCCGCTCATCAATCGTGCCAGCGGCACGTGCAACAATCACATTGGGATGGGCGTACGCTACAATGCAGAAAAGAAGAAAGTCGGGTCTTACTACTCCACCCCCATCTATTCCTTTCGATGCAAATGCCATCTGTGTGATGGCTGGTTTGAGATTCAGACAGACCCCAAGGTCGGTCCCGGTTCGTCGGCGTGAACGTGGTGTTTCACATCTACCCGTAGAATACCCGCTATGTCGTCGTCTCGGGTGCGAGACAGAAGGACGAGGAATGGGATCCTGAGGAGAATGGTGGTTTCGCAATACACGGTACACGGATGGCGTTATTCCTTTCT
>JBBPNQ010000819.1:0-11664 GCA_038090975.1 Boletellus pseudochrysenteroides
AGACGTACGAGAGGGGTGGGTGAGGGGAGGGAGGGGGAGGGGGGAGAAAAAGTCAACGAGGTGGGATCAGAATGCATGCCAAAACAAACAAGGGCCACGCGCGCGCAGCGGGAATATACAAAAAAAAAAAAAAAAAGCACAGAGAGCAGGGGGGGGAGCGATATACGACACGAAAGCGAGGGATAAGTCGTCCAACATAGGTATCAGTAATGCGGTCACAAATGGGAGGCGTGTGAAGCACAGCGTCCGGGGCAGACCGTCGGGCGCGTCCAAGATATCAAGAAGAAAACAGGGACACAATATAATACAGTATGTGGTGGTGGGGTGGCGCGTTGGGGGCAGGGAGTAAAAAAAGGACACATGAGGGAGGTTGGAAGGGGGGGGAAAGGAGTAATGTGGACAATTCTCACCCGGAGCAGCGAAAAAAAAAAAAAAAAGGCAAACAGGGAAACGCGCGCGCCTCGGTCAGTCTGGCAGGCGCAGCGTGTCGCCTTCGAAAATGATGTCGCCCTTGTCCGAGAGGGCGGCGGCAGCTTTCGCGACTTCGGCCGTGTCAAAGTCTTCGTGCTTGTCCGGGGGCATCGCGGCGTTGAGGTACGTCAGTAAGGCGGAGATCGTCATGTCGTCGGTCGGTTCGTAGGTGGCCATGAAGAGATACGCAACGGAGGAGAAGATGAAATTCATGCTATAAAAAAAAAGAGAGAGGGGGGGCAAAAAAAAATCAACACACTCAAAATAGGACGATAAATACAGTAAAATGATGGAAAAAAAAAAAAGGACGAGCGGGAACAAGACGAGGGTGACCCAAAAAAAAAAAAAAAAAAAAGTACGTACCGGCCGTGCACCGAGTCCAGATCCGCCAAACCCAAGATCAGTCTTCGCGACAGCTTGTTTACCGACAAGCCCGATTCCACCGAGGCAGTACCGTCTGTTTCGTATTTGATTCGGGGGCGTGTCGTACGCGCGAGCTGCATCTTCCGATGAGGTGTACCGCCCGTCGTGGCATCCGAAGATGCTGCTGCTGGCCACGACGGGCCGAGTCGGTTGTCGGCGCCATGTTTCTTTGCAGAAAGTGGGGAAAGTCGAGGTTCCGTGGGTACTGGAGCCTTCCATCTACGTCTCTCTTCCACCCGGTTGGATTCGGGTCCGTCGACAGCACCGTCGTCAGAGTCCAGCTCGTCCTCGGCGGAGGAGTCCCCGTCGGTGAGGCTATCCTCTACAGCGGGTTGACCTCCTCTGGCCCTCGCGTCGGCTGCTTGAGCCGCTTTCTGTGCGCGCCTCTCACTAAAACCGCCGGAAAATAGTCCCCCCCCCACACACATACCGCGGAGAAACGGGAGAAAAAACGTTGGCTCGCGTGAGTGAGGTGAAAGGACAAGAATAAAAAACAGGACATGACCCACTGTCTGGCCAAGCACTTTCCACGATGCTGCAACCACGGGTATGCACAGTAAGAACTGTCCTGCCTGAGCTGCACCCATTTCTTGCAGAGCGTACAAAATACTCTGTTCGGTTCGACCTCTCCCACGAGCACGTCCGCTCTGAGAGTAGCTGCTCGTTGTTCCGCGTTTCGCCGGCGAGATTCGTGAGCGGGTGGGAAATTAGTTGGCGTAAAGTCCTTGAACGAGGACGAAGGGGAGCCCGGGATTCCACCCGACTTGGACATGGCAGGATCCATATTTGGCTGCGCAATGTCTCGTGGGCCTCCTGCATGGGCGAGATTGAATTCAGTGGGGTCGGCAGATCGGGCGCGTGCATCATCGGTATGAAGTCTGCCCAAACTCAAGCCCAGGTGCAAACAACGGAAGACTATGAAAGACGAACCTGGAACTGGAAGAAGGTTCTGGCTGGCTGGGTGGTGAGACCACTTGGCCTGTGGATTTCTGGCACACGGAGCGGTGTTGCAGCCACTTTTGCACCGCTTGCATATGGTTTTCTGGGCTGATTGGAAGCCACTGATCGCAAATGTTGCACAGGACACGCTCGGCGTCGAATTTGCGGACATCAGGGTCCTTGGAGAGGAGTGAATTGCGCTCCTCCAAACCATAGCTGTTCTTGGTGTTTCTGTGCAACGATATGAAATTGGATGGCAACCGAACAAGCCGGGGATGTGCGTACATTTTCTTTGATAAGCAGCTCTTGCGGTGGGCGTCCCATGGAATGGAACAATAGGTGGAATTAGGGCGCAGACGGATCCACTTGTCACAGGAAGCACACAGGACACGGTAGGCCTCGAATTGGGCGACGTAGGGGTCTGCACGCAAGTAATCGATACGCTCTTCTTCTGTCCGCTTGGCACGGCGTCGTTTGGGCGGTGGATTCGCGAGGGCCTCGGCCGTGCTCTCTGGGGTATAGATCACGGGTTCTGGAACCGACTGGGTGGTGTTGGCGCTGGGGCGGCGCGTCGACATACGATATCAGCGACACATGGCGGTGACGTACCACTGCTGGCGATGCGCATCCCAATGTTTCAAGGTGAAACCGCCGGTTGCCTCGTCCCGAAAGGAAACGCCTTGACCACAGACCTCACATATGACGCGCCCTGTTTCATACTCGCCTTTGGGCGCCGAGGGGGCGCCATGGGAGAGCCTGGCGTCACCCGCGGGGGAGTGATCTCGCGTCGGGGGGGTCTTGCGCTTGCGGGGGTTGCTAGTGGGCTGGTGAGTGAGTGCGCGTGGGGACGGATCAAACGGAGATGCGCACGAGGGGGTAGAGAACGCGGGCGGGGGGGAGGTCACGTTGCGAGTCAGATCGACGGGCACGGGGAGAGGTGCGCACGGCGGGGCGTCCACGTCCATGACCTCGGATAGCACTGGGAGAAGAAGAAAGAAAAAAAAAAAAGAGAGAGAGGGAGAGAAGGGGTTAATATGCGTGCACGCTAATTCGGGTCCAAGGCGTATTTACAGACACCAGTGAAAAATATGTCACCGATCCGGGATTTCGAGAACATAACCAAAGGCTAATTCGCACGGACATGTTTCAATCTCCGCACAACATGTCGCGTTCATTATCCGGCCAGGCACATCCTCGAAACACATGTCCGTTCCTTTTTCGTCGCGGCCGACTCTTTGCATGCCAGACGTCGAGGTTTCCATGGAAGGCTTCCTCCCCTCGTCCAGTTCACGTTTCTCATCCGGCATTTCCAGAAACGTGATATCAAATCGGCGCATCGCCAGGTTTTCATTTCTGCGATGCTTTCGGCCATGGCCTGAATGCTGCCATCCAGTTGCCCACCTTCCATATCGATCTTCTTTTACATACAGTGAGCATTCAGCTTGCTCCCTCGGGCCTAAGACGGCCCTCTGTCCCTCGCTTCATGTCGTGGTGACCCAGAACTGCCTCCGTGTGGTGTGAACATCGTCGATGTCCTATGACTTGTCTCACCCATTCGCTCGCGTTTCACGGCCAGTCACCCCATCACCCGGTGTGGCCCAACAGGATCACAAGACTGTGTCCCTCTAGGGATGTGTTTGCTTCTATTGTACTTTATTTTTTAAATTCCGTGTGAAGAACTTTCTTTTTTCTTCGTTTTCGTTTTCTTTTTTTTTTTCTCTCTTCAATCCATCTCCGGCACTTCAGTCCATGTCGTATTCAATTGATCGCCGTTGACAAAGCTCAGGAAAACACATGGACCCATATGGTCAAGCCTGGCCCCATCTCCTCCACGCGGTTCCACTCGCAACGGGGGGGAGAAATGCCCGGTGCTTGTCTTCTCCCTGAGGGTGGGACCCGCGCAGGACTCAGCGTCAACACTGCCGTCGGTTGCAAGCTCTGGGAGGTGGGCGTCGATCGCGATAACGTCCTCCATCGAGGCACGGGACGCCCTTTTCGAGGGTGACCATCCCTATGGGGCAACCTGATATGACACTGTTCGAAGTATGATACATGAACTGGCCGCTGCCACTGAGTTACACAATCGCAAAGACGAGACATATCGATGGGGAAGCACCGTGACCGGAAAAGGGATCCCACTGTGAACATGTCTCACCCGTTTAGCCATCATTAAACGTCATCTGACCCTCCCCATCGAGCCGGCGAAGCGTGATTCAGCAGGATAACCCGATATAACCCACGGGAAACCGTCAGAGATAGTCTCCACCATGTACACCGTATCGACGCTGTGCTCAGACACATCCGCGGACGCTTCGCCGCCTCCTATGGCGTCGGTGGGTGCCATCACTCCAGACAGAAACTACAAAGAATGTCCATGCCATTATCTGCCACGTGACTGAATTCTATTACCTCACACCCGACCATAGCCCCCCTCCTCCAAAAACACCTTTAAGCGGTTGACGATGGTGTCCAGCCCACTCAGCCACTTGGCGAGTTCGCTGCCAAACTTCTCCTGGTCCCCTCCTTGCGAGATCCGTGCGATAAAGTCTCGGCGATAGGGCACCGCCCTGACGGCGACCTAACCACGGCCAGTAAGCCCCCAGACCGAGCCGCCCTGATGGTCGGGCAGGAAAAAAAAAAAAAAACCGACGCACGCTGGCCAACGAACGCACGATAAACGTGTGGTGATGTCTGAGCACCTCGTCGTATGCGCGCTTGAAGCACACGTGCAGCTCCACGGACGGCTCCCTTTGCATGTGTTGCAACGCCTTGCACAGAAACATGAGACCGCTGCGAATGTCATCCAGTTTGGTGAGTCGTGTGCTGGAACCCGAGACAGGGCGTGTCCGCTCACCGGGTGAGACGCACCAGACACGCGGTTCCATTACGACGTCCTTCTGCTATTTCGCTTCGGACGAGATTCTCGAGCGCCGTCGAACTCTCGGAAGCATCTCGATAGCGCGCGCGAACACCCTGCAAGGAGCCCACAAACAAAATAAGCTTCTCGCGAAACCAGAAACGGAAAAAAAAAAAAAAAAAAGTGTGAATAGAAAAAGAACAAAACAACCGTCCCACGTTCCTCAATGTTGCCCTTAATGTCTGCCTGAACGAATCCGAAGACGCCAGACCCCAGTAAATCTGTGGACACAACGCCGTCAGGGAACATGCAGCGATGGAGGGCAAACGTAATGGGAGGGTGGTACCAAACAGCTTCAAAAGCCCGTCTGAGGCTTCCAGAAAAGACGTCGTGTCCACGCCGTGTTCGGTGATGGGGACGTTGGCGAACGACTAGGGTGTCTGAACATGCGTTGCAGTAGAAAGGAGCTCGCCGCTTACTCGGACGGTCTCGAAATACGGTCGCTCAGACATGGTATGGAGTGAGAAGAACGGCGCCCTCGACCCCGCAAGACCTCGTGTGTCAGTGGAGCCTCGAGGCCTCTGGTCGATGTGGCGCCATCGACAACGTGAATGAAACACAGCTGCACGCAGAGACGATTTAATATTTTGGGTGGGGGGGGGCCTTGCGTTTTACGAATTAGATAATTGTTGCTATTCAAAGAAAAAAATAGGATTAGATGGCGACTCTCCTCCGCGTTCCTCTCCTCCGCATACTTTCCGACGCCCCGCGTGTCCCCCACTCACCGGCGCACAAATGGCTCACTGCGCGCTGCACCAAGACGGGTGCGTGTGGGGTGTATTATTTTTATCCGGCCCGCCGAGCGCCTTGGTTGACCTAAAGCCGTCGGGATGTGAAACCGCTTGTAGTTCGACCCGGTTTTTAATGTCATGGCGCGAAGATTCCCACTGGCATCCGGTCTGCGGGGTAAACGGGCGACTGCCCGGACGCGCGTACGGTGCGTCCTGGCCACGGAAGAGGTTGGTGGTGATTTCGTCCTTGGTGGCGTATCGGTATGCCCATTCATCAGCGCGGTTGTAGTATCGCTCGGTCCGATAGAAATCGCTGTTCAACGCTGCGTTTGCGCGCACGGTAAGGCAGATCGACGTTTTGATGCTTCTTCAGTACGGCGCAGACGCAGGAAGCACGACGGGACTCACTCGGGAATGGCTCGTGAGCCGGGATGCCTCCGTCTTCATCGTTCTCTTCACTGGACGGACTCTCAGAGTCGGGGTGGCGAACGGATCGCTGCTGTGTAGTGGCTGCACCATGGCTCTCGCAGCACTCTGCAGGGCCGAGCTGCACGACGTCTCCCTCGCTGTCGCTACTGGTGACGACGTCGTAGGGCACTTGTCGTGCGCCATTCAGTCCGTGTGGGACCTTGGCTTTGGTGCGCTTCAAAGCGGTCAGTGTGTTCCCCAGTTGTCCAGCCTAAACAGTGTTTGCTTACCTCGAGCCTCTCGATGTTCGGGCATTTACCTTTGTGCTTGAGCCACAAGCCAGGATAGTACTTTGACCGTTTGTCGAGGCTGATTTCCCTGTGGCATCCGCCGCAGACGACGCTCTTGGTCGTCACGTTCTTTGCGTACTCGTCTTGCTCGAGCTCCCGCTTTCGTTGCTCCAGCGTCCTCCGTTTCCGTTCACACCCAGGCGCGATCCAGGTGGTGTTTTGGGAGCCGACGGACTCTGCGGCTGGGCCGCTGGGCTGTTTCAAGGCAACGAGTGGAGGTAGCGCGATCGCAGTGTCGGGCGGGGAAGTGGGTGTGCGTGCCATGCGGGCCTGCCACGCATGTGGCTTTCCCGGGCACGCCTTCCAGTGCTCGTTCGCCAGCTTGCTGACAACGCTCCATTCTGCACCTCGGTCGTATTCAATAACAGCATAGCATCTGCCGCATGGAATACGCTGCAGGCAATGCGATATCCGCCGATCAATACTAGATACTTGGACGACGTCTGCAATGCGAGACATTATGACGGGAGGGGCGAACAAGGTAATAGAATGCGTTTGGGGGGGGGGTGGGGACAGGGGGGATGAACCAACGGCTCGTCGTCCACTGTGCCTTTTGATGTCGAAGAGATCTCCCCGCTTTGTTTGTTGTGAAATGTGCCACAACAGTTCGTGGACGTTGGTTGCATCCCATTGTGCCCATATCTGGCACGGCAAGTCTTCGCGAATGTCTCCCCACATATGAGGAAGGGGCTGCGATTGGTATGTCTGCTGCGTTGTTTTTGCCATTTCATTCGATGACCTCTTGCCCTGATGTCACTTCCCCCGGGTGGGGTAGAATTCCAGCGGCCTAGTTATCATGCTATACCATATCGGCTCTGATAGTAGGTCATGCCATCCGTCTCCTCATTCCTCGGAGATTATAACACTCTAATGTTGCAGTTGTCACCGAAAGGTTCTTTGCGCTTCCTGTCCCATAGTTGGACAAACTCAATTGCAACTTTCGTCTCAAAGCTCTCTTACTGTCTTCTAGCGTCTTTCGCTTGTGTTGTGCGCAAATAACCGCTCTTCTGTATCATCCGCAGCGGTCGCTACGCCGGGACGCGTGTGGAGTTTCATTATATGTGCTGCTGGGCTTTTTGGTTGACTGGACACTGATGTCATTTGATAGGCTGATAGGCACCGCCTCTCCGAGACCTGACAATAATAACCATCGCCATCATTCGGGCGAGATCGCAGCGATTTTTCTGTCGAGAGCTTTCTGCGCAGTCCTGACGTCAGGCAATATCGGAAAATGCAAGTCTGAAAGACGTGTATTGAACTGAAGAGGGCCCTCGCCACGAGCCATTCCAGCAGTATTCGCGGTCATGGTGAGCGCGGGCGTGCTCCTCGCGTCCGATTGGCGTGGATGTTCTTGCGCTCCATGAACGATCACGTGTTCCTTGGGCGGTCTCGGTGGCAATAGTGAACTCATTTTGGGTCGCACCCCTTTTTTCGAACGGAGCGAGCCGTCTTCTGGGGTTACGCCAACCCTTGTCGCCTATACGTAGGCCCGGGACAGTGTGAACTTTTTTTTTCGCCAATGCGCGTTGACAGGTGCCGCAGTGCCCCTTCAGGGTGTTTAGCGAGCTGATAGGATGGCTCGCATGAGCGTACTCTCTGAGAGGACACACGGGGGGACGAGGGCGGGTACGACGGAGCCGCTGGGTGTGAAAAATCCGTCTGACGAGGGAAGCGAGCAAGGGGGTGCCCTCACGGCGGAGTGGTAGCGCCGGTGTCATTAAGCGAGTCGGATGGTGGTCCTGACACGACGGACATGTCTTTCCTTTTTCACGGTTTTCGTACATTTTTCTAGTCGATCCTACCGAGTGAGGCACTTTTTTTTTTTTTAAAAAAAAATCTGACATATTATCCCAGTTGCCATGGATTTTCGCGCCACCGCGGCACATTTAATTATTCTCCCAGGCGGGCACCGCGCCATCCTGTGTTTGACAAGTATACAGCGTCACCCTCTCCCGCTTCCCAGCTACGCTCCATGCCTCCAGAACCCTCCAAGAGCAAGCTGAAGCGCAAGGCGAGTCGCAGGGAGATTGAGGAGTACAGATTTGATAGCGGCCACGCACGCGAAATAGAACAGAAGAGGAACAACGGGCAGATCTCGTGCGCTGAGTGTAGGAGGTGCGATCACCGCGCGTGTTATGCGCCATCCCCCTTTTTCTTTCCTCATTCTGATCTCATTGCCACACCTCCCGCAAGGCTCAAGATAAAGTGTGACAAGCAAATCCCTTGCCAATCATGCCAGGTACATTTGCATCTCCTTGGTCTTGGTACGATACGGCGCTCACCCTTCCTCTTTTGCGTTTTGTTTGGTGTACAGAGGCGGGGTTGTGTGGCGTTGTGTCCAAATGGTTCGTGGTTTCGTCATCCAGCGCGTGTTTGCCACTTTTGCATAACCGGAATGGTGGGATCGTCGAACAGGCAGCTTGTCGACTGGTCAAGGAACCCGGTATGGACCATGTCACCTTTCTTTTTTTTAAAAACCGGCCATCGTCCTCTAAGCGCTTTGCCACAGCTTCGTTCTCGCGGCCACCGAACACCTGCATCACCGGATCGCCAAAATGGGCGAGCGGATCCGGCAACTTGAGGACGCCCTGTGCGAGCTTCAAGCGCGGCATTCGACGGAGCCTCACCCGCTCCTTCGCGAAGATCTGTTGGGAGCCCATCACAAGGACGATGAATCGTGGGCCTCGCCCGACGAGCCCGGGACGTTGAGCCACCCTCCAGAGGTGTTGGACACGTTTGGCACGCTCTCCATCACCGACCATGGCATCTCACGCTTCTTTGGACCTACTGGTGGATCGGAGGTGAGCGAGTGTCTCGTGTCCCTCCCCCGTGTCCCGTCGTCGTTTTTAACCTTTTGCGTTTGCTATGTCAGTGTCTCTTGATGGCAAGTTCCCTTCTCCCCCCCTTTTTTTTTTTTCAAGTGTGCGAATCGTCCACGCTCATCTCGTCGTCAGTCGGACAATATGGCCCAGCAAGACGGGACGGACGCTTCGATGCCGGATTCGGCAAGGGACTCGGAGACGACCCCGTTGCCTCAGGATCTTCGCATGTTTTCGCAGGCGTTTCCGTTTACCCCAATGGGTCCCGTGGGTGCCGTTCGTGAATCGATCGAGGGGCACTTGCCGAACTGGGATCGCGCCAGTTACCTGGCACAGACGTACTGTGAACAGGCGGGCTGGGTGTACCACGGCGTGTCCAAGGACCAGATCATGGACGAGCTCCTTCCAGTATACTATGCGAACGGACCTGCCAAGGCGTCGGACGACCACAAGAGCACCCACGAGCTTGCCCTCCTGTTCCTCGTGTTCGCCATTGGCGCGCTGGTGGATCTGACGCAGGACCCTGCGAATGCGGAGGCGGAGCACTACCATCAGATAGCGCAGGCGGCCATTTGTTTGCAGTCCGTGCTGGAGAAGCCGTCGTTGGTGACCATTCAAGCACTTCATATGCTCAGTATTTACAACGCCATGAGTGGGAATGAATTGTCAGCCAAGGAATCCAGCATGGAAACCACATGGTCGCTGATTGTGCTTGCTGCGCATCTTTCCCAATCTGTGTGTCTTTTTTTTTTATATATCCTTTATTCTCCTGAGAGTTTTTTTCTTTTTTTTTTTTTTCCGCCCCTGTGTCGTTATCGGGTTGTGCTTATTCGTTTCCATTTTGTCAGGTTGGACTCCGTGAGTGTTTTGTCCCCAAGATTAATGAACCTTGGTTTCGGGCCTGACCTGTGCGGGGTTAGATCGGGATAGCACACGATGGGGCTTGCCTGAAAAAATCGTGCAACGACGCCGTATTCTGTTTTGGGATCTCTTCGTGGCGGATGCTTGGCATGTGGGTTACAGGTCATAGGGCTTTTGGTAGGCTCATCAGCTGACGCCTTTGAAAGAGCCTCCACACGGGCAGACCGCCCAGTTTCTCCCTCGCTTACATTGATTGCCGGTTCCCAGGGAGTGGGAGTGGGAATGGGAACGAGAACGAAAAGACGGAGAACGACCTTCATACTCTCTGTGCGTGTCCTTTTTCTGTGTTGGCCGTTTGCTCACCCGTGTGTGGGCAGTCGAGTCGTGGGGTTACCGTTTTGCATGCGAGTGTGTGGCGGAGGTGGCGACGCGGACCTTGATTACGGACATACCGAGTTATGCGACCATCATGGAGCTGGATCGCAAAGTGCGCGAGTTCCCCATCCCTGAACATGCGGCGGACGTTGCCACGGCGGCGGCGTCACCCATGGCGACCATGGCCGCAGAAGACTTGCCCATCTCTCAGTCCATGAGCCGTTTCGTCATGTCTCACGCACGCGAAGTTAGTACGTCACGCCGTTTTTAGTGCCCTAGACAGAAGCATTCACGGCGTTGGTCAATCCCCCCCCTCCCCATTAACCAGTCTTACTGTATCTACATCGAAGCTTCTTTGCACAGGCCATCATTGAAAACCCCGTCAATCCGCTCAAGAGCCAATACGCGCCCTCGTTTCTTGCCACGTATCGGGCTTCGTCGACGATCCTGCGGACGATCGTCGCCCAGTTCGCCATATGTCCTGAACTGTGTGCGCGGTTCTGGGCGATCTGGACGTTTGGGTTCTCGGCGGCGGTGCGGAGATAATTTCGTTGTCATCGCGGGTGGGGTCCACTCATCGTTTTTTTCGAGGACAGATCGTCTTTGGTACTATCGTGACGCGTGGGCCTCGTTCTCCCTTGGCCACCAATGCGATCAAGGAGCTTGACGCAGCTTGTGTGCTCTTCACGAAAGCCGCTGTTCATAGTCGCAGGGCGGCGAAAGCGCTTGTAAGCTCTCTGCCGAAACTGAACGTATCTTTGCTTTGCTCACTGGACCACCACGTCCTGCAGCCCATCCTGACGAAGTTGAGCGAAAAGGCGCACAACGCACTGGTGAACTCTCAGAACGAGAAGCTGTCTGGCCAGCTGGGACAGCAGTGGTCGGTCAAGGAAGAGGGCGACGAAGACGAACTGGCCATCTTTGCTGGGCGAACGCGGTTCGTGTCGACGCGGCGCCTGCCCGAGTCGACGACGCACGCACCCGACGGAGTGCGTTCCTCTGGGTTCGTACCGCACCCCGGCAGCCTCCCCGAGCCGTCCGTCCCGCAGCTGTATCGCCCCGAGGGCTCGTCGTCTGCCGTGGACCACTGGGCGCCACCGGCCGAGCGGGACCCGCTGCACTACCCGGCACGGTCCTCTGCAGAGTATGCGAGCGCGGGCGTGCCGCCGCCGGTCATGCCCCAGTGGCGACCCCCGCGGCGGTCCCACTATGCGTACACATCGCACCACCATGCGTTTAGCGCGCCGCTGTCAGACTCGGCGGCAGCGGCGACCCCATCCTACGCGGGGTGGGCTCAGCCGGCGCCCTCGAGCGTCTCTAACCATGGCCAATTCGGCTCGGAGGGGTATCCGCACGCGTACGAACGGTCG
>JBBPNQ010000820.1:0-11636 GCA_038090975.1 Boletellus pseudochrysenteroides
CGATGGTGCAGGGAGCATCGGGAATCCTGGGCCGCCGCTCTTGTGAGGCAGGGCCCTTGGCGATGAATCATTTAATGGGACAGAGATCGTCTGCGGGTTCAGAATCGGGTTCGATACTGGAACGACTGGTAAAGGGGCTGTGAACGCGTTCTTCTCACGGTTCATCGGGGAATTGGTGGCGGTCTTAGAGGGTAATGGCTCTGTGTGATTGCTTGTAAGGACTTCTGAAGATTGCACTTCTCGAGGAAAATCAAACGGGATGCGATAGTCGGTGTCAACAGGTGAGGGGGGCGAGTATCGCGCGTCTGGTGAAGGGCCTCCATGGGGTATGTGGTCAATCTGGATAACTTTGGGGTTCTCCTCGGTGGCAGGATGCTCCTGCACTTGATGGCGAAAATGAGTCTGAGGTGACCTGACTCGGTTGGGAGCAATGGTGGACAAAGGAAGAGCAGTAGCGTGGCTCCGTTCGGGTGACTCGTTTCCTTCCGCAATAACAGATAACTCGGTACCGTGTTCAGATGCAAGGAAAGGTGCCGGAAATAGACTCGGCGAGTCTCTGGGATAGTGTTGAGGAGGCATTGCATCAGTCTGTGACTCCGAGTCGATTGAAACTGTGATTTCAGGAATGTCGGCGACCTGAACAGACTTGGATCGTCCATGCATCTCGTCTGCCGCACCATTCGACGCTGAAGATGAGTCGACTGGAAGTTTACGCGGATCTAGTGCATCTTGGATAGATCTTTCCTTAGCTTGAAGCAGAGCTTTGTGAAAGCTATTGACGGGAATGACGTTTTCCACAGCATTGTCATCCTAGAAATGTGATAAGTAGATATCCACCTGAATGGAAGTAACCCTACATCCAGAGAGAATGGTACAGTGTTTTTCACTGATGTAGCCGCTGCGGTAGTTGCTCCGGTTCTACGAGGAATGTTCTTTCTGCGACCTGGTGTCTTGACGAGTTCGATAATCGGGCTATTGGTCTGTAAGCTGAGACGCATTCCAAAAGAGTAGGGAGCACTTGCCCTTGCTTTGGACCGGCGAGGATGTGTTCGAGATAGTTGTCGAGAAAGACGAATGCATGGGACTGGACCTGGTTCTCGAATATCCTGCGAGAAGAATCGTTGTCCATGGATGCTCGCACTGAGGCCATCCAGCCATACACTCCACTTTCTTTTGCGTCGCTGTTCGCCATGGCTGTCGCTGCGGGGGGCTGAGCAGTGAGCACACGCCAACGATGGGACGCGTCAGTCACATGATCTGATACAACTGCACTGCTGACTCCTGGCATCCATGTCCACACCAGATACATCTCTCCCTGACCCCCAGGCCTTGTCCGAAGCCCAACTGCGACAGCTATACGATGAAGAAGAGGTCGAACGTTTCATGTATTTATTCTCGGCGGTGCGTCCCGCTTTGAAGTAAACACCGCTGGCACAAACTCCTCCCAGTATGTCACAGAAGTTAGGCTTTCCAACATGGCCAGCACGGAATCTTATATAGAGGGCGACCTTGATACCGCGACAGGTCAAAGGACGCCACTCCCTCCTCCACTCCCTCCTCGCCCCACTGATCGTTCGCTGTCAGAACACATTGCCCACGTGAGTCGTCTCGCAGCTGGATGTTGTTCTTCCTCTGAATCCGATAGAACTATCTTTTGCCACATCTACCCCCAGCTGCAAGTGTCACGCCCACCTTCACCCTCAAACGTTTCACGTTAACCGTCCAAAGGCTGTACTTGGCCATGTTTCCATCATATCAAGTGTTTTTGTTGGATTTAACACAGCTAGCTTTGTGGAAAGATTACCAGCGTAGTTTGAGACATTGTACAGTAAGTTTTGTTCTCAACATTGTCTTACCCCGTTTCTCACATATCTCAAGATATTCTGGTTTCTGTGGTTCCATGATCTACTGCTCCCTGCTCTCGTATTCCGGATTATTTTTGGTCTTCTCCGACGTCGTCTATCGACTTACCCTACCCTCAAAGAGCTACAGGAGCGCCGCCAAGAGACTGCGCGAGCACTCAAGTTTGGGGAAGCAGTTCAACAGCGCCTTTCAGTCACAACGATCGGGCCCATCGAGATATGGCGTCTGTTCAAGCTGTACAAGTCGGGGGAGAAAGATAAAGCCAAGTCTGTGGTGACGGACGCAAGTAAGATTCTGAACGCCTGATGACTCCTGCAGTTACATCTATTTGATCAGTCGAAACTGACGAGGAAGAAAATTTGAAACGTGATGTGTTATTTGCTCTGAATGAATTGGCTGACCTTCATGAGAGGGTCAAAAAGTAATGTCTGTCTGACAACGAGACCTGTGTTCAACCTGAATTGGTGTATAGTGTTTTTACCTGGCGTCGCCCAGATGTGTCCCGCCGCTATTTGCTCGTAAGTCCCTGGTGTTTTCCAATTGTCTGTCTCTGATTGCCTTGCAAGTTTTTAATTGTCGTTGGGTTTGGCACTCTTGTCCTTCCGGCGGCGTGGATCGCTAAACTGGTTTACTGGTTTGGAGGTACCCTATTTTGGCATATTACCCCCGTCGTCGCAGCTCTTCCGCGAGCAGATAGAATACGGCAAGTGCAATTGTTTCCGACATACCACAAACTTCAATTCTGCTTCCCAGAGTGTCACTCCTGTTTAGAGACGCACCTACTGACGCTGATTGCGCCATGGAGTTGATCGCGGAACGTATTGCGACAGGTCAACATCTTGACGTAGCTTCGCTCAGGAACCAATCACGTCGTACATCCAATGCCTCTACAAGCACAGATAACCTCTTACGCACGTCATATAACTCCTCGCGTGATGTCCAGCCGTCTGGTGATGATAGGATAAATTGGAAGAAGTGGAGCGAACGGGTCGCTCGTGGTAAGTTGTTTGTAGAGGAACAAAGACGATTCTTGTCAACCCATGTGCGTGGCCTGCAGACGATCTTGCATGTCGAGGGTGGCTGAGCTGCACTGATGTGTAGACCTCGCAAAACCAGAGATCAGGAGAGACCGCTGCTGTCTACCATGTTGGAACCGAGGAAGCACATAGTATGCTACTTTTTTCGTGGCTTCTATATCTTCCTCTGAACGTTCGTTCTTGATTAGCATTCTTGGCACAATACGCCTCTTTTCCGGGGCTGATCACACTGACACCTTGTACCTTGTTTTTCACGTCACTCACGGGAACCCACGCAAGGCTCGTTATTCCTCGTGATCGATTGCGTGGTGTGAGGAGATCTGGCCTCATGAGAGGTATCTCCATCACATGGTCTCCAGGAGTGTCGATAGACGAAGAGGAAAGAGAGGACAAGTTCCACTGGGTGGGGAACCGTGATGAACTGTTTGCCAGACTCGTCGGGTCTGATGGAGGACGTTGGATAACGGTATGACATTTCGATGGATCGATGTACCACTTCTGCTTCCAATTAAGCGTCCGTGGGGTGTATGATCGCTTCGCGCTTGCTTTCTCGTGCTTCCATTCAAGTGCATTTTTCAACTTGGCGACTCCGTGGCAGCCGCATACAAGGTATCCACCCCTCCCTTCGTACGTTCTACTAATACCTTGTGCCCTACCTGCTGATTTGTCCTAGTTGTCCGAAACAGCTATGTTTTTCTCTCCGGACCTGCTGTCAAAGAGGGACAACGGTTTTGGACTTCTGTGGTAATAATTGACCCCCTTTGCTGCTTGACTGGGCTTCGACGAGTGGAACTGATAGCTATATGCGCAGGCTCGCTGCTACACTTGGGTCCAAATCCGCATTCAAGAAACTGCCCAAGCGTTCTGTGATGACTGCCGACATCTCCCAGTTATGTCGGCTTATCGCCACACCAGCGGAGCCCCTTGCCCTCCGTCTCTCCTCCAATTTATTAGTTGGTGCTGCTCGGTGGGTAACCATCGTCAACAACTTCACGTTTGCAGCATCTTTCTTTCTAGTGTGTACAGAGGTATGGTATTCTGAAGACGACAATTAGAGTTAACAATCGGCCAGTGAAGCAAGAGATTTTCATGTCAGATGTGACAACATGCTTCAACTCTCTCAAGCGAGTCGAACACGAGATTCGATCCATGACATCTTCGGAAGGTCAACTTCAAATGGCGCAACCGAGTGTCAAGTTAGTCTTGGCTCGTCATGCATATATTAGATTGTCATATCAACCATTAGATCGACTGTGGTGACTCTGCGAGCCGATCCAAGGACTGCGTTCTCCACGGAATTTGATGCTATGGTCACAGTAAGTGACTTCCCAGATTCTCTGCACAAAAACTCTAACCACTACTTCAGGACTGGGATGAATACCTAAACCCTGGAGGTGCGTCTTGCAAGTCAGATGCATTGTTGCTGCCCTTGACCGTTCATAGTAGTAGGCAAGAAGAATGTCGAAGATGACTCAGACAATGAGTATCACCCCACGACGAGAACAAAAGGAAAAATTACAACACCAGATTCGGAATTTCTCCGTGCAACCGCTTGCACTCTTCCCGATAACCACGACCTTCTACTTGCCAATTCATTTGATGCATCTTTTGGAGGAAGCGGAACGACGAAACCCTCGTCTTCTCAAATCGGAGGCTTTGGGTTTGACGATACATTTGACGGGCTGGATATCGAGGAGGGGGTCGGGGACGATCTTGTCAGAGAGCTAGGTGAAGGATGGGGGGCTAATTCAGTCGAGAACGCTGCAGAGTAACCGCCTCTTCGTGACTTTTGGCTCAGGCTGACGACAGGAAGGAACCTTGTTCAGGCTCAAGAACCCTTTGGTATGAATTTCGACACTGAGGATTTGGATGATGTGATAGCAGGACTTGATGGGCTAGTCCAGGTTGTACAGAGCCCGCAGCTACATATCCTAACCAATTTGATCCAAGACTCGCATATCGAGCCAGGTGAGAGTATCATATCGTTTGCATCCCGGCTCATAACAACTCGCCCTAAATCATAGGTGAATCTCCTCCTTCACCGGCTGGCACGACAAAGTCGGTTGACTTCCAGACTGTCGCGCATGCCCCACATTCCTCACCCGCCGAGCTCGCCATACAACATCCATATGTAGGACTAATCCTACCTGAAGGGAACGGGGCCATGTTAAGGAAAGCCAAACGAGCGAGACCCACCCTGGATACCAGGACAGAGCTTACAGATGAAGAACTCAAGGTGAGCGCCAATAGCTCGACTTGCTTCCCTTACAAACCTCATTTCTCTGGAGGCCACTCGCATGTATTATTTGGACAAGCAAAACACTATTCGATGCGAATTAGAAATCAAGAGATTTGAAAGACGGCAAGTTGATCTGATTCATACTTTACTATGGGGCGCTCCCGGTAGCGGTAAGGCATCAGCAACGAGGTCAACTAGTGGGGCTGAACTTCACTAGTGCATGCCAAAGAATTGGTTGACTTCTGGGTTGAGCATTTCAAGGCGCATGTCGAGGCTCGGTCCGGTTTCTTCGTGGAGCCACAGCGTCTGGGTAACGTGTGTCACATATGTTGTGTGTATAGTTCTAATTGCCCAGAAGACGGTAGCCCCTGTCAGAAGCGCCGGAAAGTATCCATCTCTCCGCCAAAACCACGCACGGAAGATATTGAAGATGGGTCCATGTTGATCGCTGAGAACTGGCGCACCAATCAAGAAGTTGTTACACCGATGGACGACGGTGATATGATCGACTTTAACTACAACATAGACGGTCTGACGTGTTCAGAGCCTTCATTTGCTTTCTGACACTGATTGTGTCGCCACAGTGAACTTGGGGGATATCGATGACCATACTCCCAATGCAAAAAATCTGCGTTCTTCAGAGGTAGCTTCGATATTTACGTTTGCGACAAGGTACTTCGACCTTTTGTCAGGAACCTGGACAAGCTCGCCGTGCCTCTCATCCACCGTCCGCTTTGGGGAACAATTTAGGCATCGACGTGGTATCGGATAACTTTCATTCCCAGCGCAGTGCTTTATTTCCGTGGGATATGGTGGGCAGTAATTCGCCCATTTCTGCCCACGAAGGAGGGGTACAACACGAACGAATAAGCATTGAACATGCGGATGCCAGGCTCCGAGGAAGTTCCGCAAGCCGAAGGGGTAGCTCTTTACCCAGCCTCCCCGGGAATCTTCAGACTAGTGTGGGGTCACCGGCAGTGATTCTGCCCGCGATCCAAAGTGATGATGATTTCGTATTTGATGGTGCATCATGAGTTGAATAACCTCGCCTACGCTCATCGAATTTGCCTACAGTTCCTGAAGACAATCACGTCCACGAGTCACGGCAGTCTGAGGCGAATCGTGTGGCTCTCGAGAAGAATTCCCACAACTTTCTGGAGTCCGTGTCAGCACTGTACAGCTGCGAGATGTGTGGACCTGACTTGTATGTTAGGTATGCAAAAATGCAGTATAGGTCGCTTCCAAGTACCCAGTATCTTGTATTCGACGATGTTGTCCCAAAGGCAACCAGCACTACACGTGTCGCGGCTGCTGCGCTGTACCATTGTCTTGGTGGGTGCACTGGTCAGTCATCTGCTCGGTTGACCCGCTGAATGTGCATTTTTCTTTAGTTCTTGCGACCAAGGACCTCCTGCAGGTGAATCAAGAGGAGCCGTACGGGCGAATTAGCATCCGCATCGTATAGGAGATGAATGGACGGTCTCTCGATATCGACCTTGCATCTTGTGCTTTTTATCAGTCCGAAACTCGTCCGAGAAATATGAATTATGTAAATCGCGTCTTGTTCGTCTCATGCCCGAAATTGACCTGTCGCCCGCATCAAGCAATCAACGGGACCGCAAAAGGCCATAAAGTCCTAGCGGCACGGACTCTTTCGTTTTGTACAGTGCCATGACTTCCCCTGCTGTCCTCGCTGCCCAGGCCGCGCTTGCTACCATCGATCTGCAGAGTTATGACCCTCAACAATCCCGCCTGATGGATGAGCGGTGCATCCTCGTTGACGAACAGGACAACGCTATCGGGGCCGCCGACAAGAAGACATGTACGCAGCACTACTTAGCGTACTGCATTCCATGTCATGACAATCTCACTCCAGGTCACTTGATGGAAAACATCAACAAAGGGTTGCTCCACCGCGCCTTCTCTGCGTTCATCTTCCGCCCATCAGATGGAAAACTGCTACTTCAGCAGCGTGCGAGTGAGAAGATCACGTTCCCTGATATGTGGACGAACACCTGTTGTTCCCACCCACTTGATGATTTTAAGGAGGAGAAGACAGAAGAGAACCAGCTTGGCGTCCGAATCGCTGCATCAAGGAAACTAGAACATGAACTCGGGATCCCCCGGAGTAAGACCCCTGCGGACCAATTCCAGTACCTCACTAGGATACACTATCTTGCGCCATCGGATGGAATGTGGGGTGAACACGAAGGTGAGGAGGCTTCATACCGTGGACTATGACAGAACCTCTTTGACGGTATCTTCGTGCAGTTGATTACATCCTGTTCCTAACAGCAGATGTTACTGTAACTCCGAACGCGAACGAGATTCGTGATTACAAATGGGTGGATAAGGCAGAGCTGCAGAGCATGTTTGACAATACCGGTGCGCTGGCCGTTTCACCTGCTGAGAAGACCGAATCATTACCGACTGCTTTGGCACAGCCCACTCTTTCACGCCCTGGTTCAAACTCATCGCCCGCGACTTCCTATTTGGTTGGTGGGACGAGTTGTTTCGCCGAAGGGGAGAAGACGGACCCGTACGCGCAAAGAGCCTTGTTGATGTCGCTGACGGCTCGCAAGTCATCAGGATGGCCCAAAGGTCCTAAGGACAGTTATTTTTATCTACCTGCCTAGATGTAGATTACACCTGCAATGTACCGGTTTTCCCCTCAATTGCCCCATCGGACACGGCGAAAAAGTCTATCCATCTTTCAGGCTGCAGTAGTTGGACTGGGCGTAGTACCGGAGAATTCCAGCGCGATGACGTTTGGTTTCTAGACAATAACCACGACAACGCTACCCAAACCAGCTACCGTGATTCTGTGCGTGCGCGCTGTTCCCAAATTTCCTTCAGAGTCCCTTGCCCCTGGTGGGCCATCCTAGAGTGTCACCGCGGCATCATGTGGCCAAAAACCGCCTTTCGTTATGCTTCGCTGCTGCCTTCACCGGATCGCAGCCCTCAAACTATCAAACATACCCTTGTGAGAAGGAGTAACATCCTCGTCGTCTTATTAGTTCTTGCGGTAATTACCATCGTCGGCGCGGCCCTGACATTCGATCTCCAATTTGCATTCGCGTCTAAACGGCCGGACATTGTCTCGCCCGAGATATCCCCGGAGGGTTCGCCCACATCCCTCCCGCTACACAGTCCAAGCGATGCACCAGCCGCAGGTTTTTTCAAAGAGCACTTGACCACGGGGGAGATAAAAGCAATGGTTTCGCAAACCAGAGGCTTCTATACACGGGACTACAGCCTCGGGTTAGGCTGGAATAACGCATGTCTTGTTATCCCATTCATCATCTTTCGTTCTTATAATACTTCCAGGTTCGCTATATCATAGAGGCTTCAGCCTTGCAAGCCAGGCTTTTGAATCGTACATTGATTCTCCCTTCCTTTGTCTATGCTCGTTCGTGTGCATATGAAATGTGAGACATTTAATACTTTGCCGATGGTTTCTCATCTCCTTCCAGTTCTGTCTGTGCAGATGAAGCTCCGATGCTGAACAAGGGAGACGCGGTTGGCTGGAACAACTGGCGCGAGCTTCCAATCGAGCAACAAATGGGCTGGCAAATTCCTATCTCAATGATGATCAATATCACACAGCTGAGGCGACTTCAACCAGTCGTCACTACTGCGGAATATCTCCGATACGCTGGACTGCCCCCTACACTCGAGACAATGAGTGGATACTGGGACCGCAGTGCATATCATCGGTCTCCAGACCCGTTCGCATCACACGGTGACGGTACGCTCGGAAAACCGACCCTTTTTGTGATCGAGAATGCTTGGTACGACCCAGAAGGCGTCACGCGTGTCGACACGATACCCGAGACCATGAAGGGGCGGGGTGGCTGGGTAGCTGGAAATATGAGCACTGTCCAGGCAAGCCACTGGGAGAGTCGTGACAATGACGCAGCTCAGTTGTTACTCAAAAGCTTGCTCCTCGACAACAATGTGGTCGAGTGGGACGAAGCACGAAGTGCTGTTAGAGACCTGGCTGTTCAAATGCCCGAGTCTGTTGACACATCTTCGCCAGACTTTGATAGTGATCGGTTCACAGAAGATGTCTTGAATCGGAATGGCTGGGAGGTCTTGTACACCTTCCAAGGGGCGTAAGTGTTCACGTACCTTTTAGTCGGAACGTTACTTTCTGATTTGGACGGCATAGCGCAGGGATGGACTTTGTCAAGCATGTTGTTATGCCCATGCGGCAGGTCGCACAGAGGACCAGTATACGTGGCTTTGTCGAGGACTACCGACATATAGATGCCGATGTTGTTGTACTTGCGGGCGAGACGCATCTTTATCGAAAGCCTGTTGGTATTCGGACATCTCCTTTTCTACCAGTGAAACTAAACATTCGCAATCGTATCCTAGGGTCAAATGCGTTTTACCACTCGATCAATGCGAGAATTGTTCCAGCGCTTGGTGGTGCATCATGTTGTCCCCCTCGACGAGGTGTACGAGCTCGCTAGGAAATTGGACTTTCGCATTTCTGCAATAAACAACGGACGGCAATGGATGGCCTCCCACATCCGTCGGGGAGACTGTATGTGTACAGTGCGACTTGGAGGATTTCATTGACGCGTCATTCCGCAGTCGTAACAGCCGGTTGGGCCTGGGGCAACTCACATGAAGGTCACCTCGAACGGGTCAAGCAGCACCTTGATGAAGGCCAAAAGTTACTTCAGTCGGAACGCCGCCGTACCGCATACTCTGTGCCGGACATTACCCCCGACACTTTGATACCTCAACGCGAACCGCCTGTACAAGGCGACAAGTAAACCATGACTTGTGCTTGCTGTTCTCCATAATAACACAGCCCTTTAGGTTTTTCGTTGCAACAGACGAAAGTGATCCAGCGAAACTGGATTATTTCTCTGAGAATGGGGCAGTAATGTTCCGTGATCTAGTAAGCTTCGAGGATCGACGTGAGTTTGGTTGGGGTATCTTGTTCTCGGATATCATAGGTCTCGTGGAGCAGGCGACACTCGCACGGGCATCCTATTTCTACGGCTCAGCGATGAGCTCGTTCACGGGTGGGGTCTTTAACATGAGAGCAGTGCTTGGAGCGGAAGAGATCACCGGTTTAGCAGATTGATAGAGGGTCCATATAATCGTACAGTCCTGTATGATAGTTGCAAAGCCTACAGCACTCCGATCTGTATACTTTTACAGTGCAGTCTTGCCTGTAACCCCTTCGATCTGGAAGGTGTCTCAAGTACGTCCGGACGCAGCACTACGCGAATCAGGTCTGTGGCGCATTCGAACACCACGGAAAACCCATACTTCTTTCTTTCCACCGAATCCCAAAAAACCGGAGCCGGGAAGCGAAACCGTCGCTTCGAGTTTGTAACCAAGTGAGCTTAATTCCTGCAGTGTGTGAGAAGCAAAGACATCCTTGTCCAGTTCCGGTGCTATTGAATGAAAGGATGAGAGATCTCCAAGGGACAATTGTGAGGATGCACGACCTCCAAATGCATTACGCTTCAGTTCGACAGTGTAGATCTCCTCCACACTCGCGCTCTGTGCAGCTATCTTATACGGCCAAGCGCTACGCAGACGGGGGCCGAGTTGCTCGCCAACACGGCGTGGCGGGCGGACAAGGGTCACTTTGTGACCTGAACGAGACATGAAGGCTACGAAGAAGTCGGAGTCTGCATCATCTGCCATATCCCGGAATACCAGTTGTGGGTACTGAGCCACACGATCAGACAGGGAGCTCACGACAACTGGGTAAGCTTACCGCATAGCCCGTATGCAATGAAGTGAGGTATTGATATCCCTATCATAATTCCGTGTTTAGGGCAACTGCCGTCTGCTACAGTGGGGAGAAAACGAACGCGGCGGGAAATACAGGCGAACAACTCGGATATCATTCGCTTTACGCTATGGAGGGATGAATATGGTCAAGGGATGAATCGAGATGTGCTCACATGATGGCGTCGGACCCTGTAGCGCTCCATGGATTTCTGGAGAACGAGACACGCCACGAGAGGGGCGAGGTCATCTGGCTGGATACGCCATGGGGCCACATCGGGATGATGTGCTCCTTGATTTCGTCGAGCGTGTCCTGATATGCTACGTTGCCCAGACGGAGTTCACTCGTGCCGTGAAAGGAGACAAACATGTGGTCTGGTGGATGACGGCACGGAAGGGGTGAGGCAGGCGGAGGACAGGCGGATAAAATAATTACCGGGCAGAAAGGCGGGATTGGAGTTTGAGCGCGGGCGGGTCGTTGGCGCCAGCCGCCGGCGGGCACTCGAGCTGGTCCTTGTTCTTTCGAGGGGGACGGCGGAAACCGAGTCTGAGCGCTTGATTGCATTCTTCTTGAGCGCAGGTTTGAGGGGTGGCTTCTCAGAGGCTTGCTTGGGCCGGGTGGTGGCTGCGCGCTTGGGACGGGGCTTGGGGGCATGGCCGGCGTCGAGGGTATCTGGGTTCTGGGGTATAAAGGAAGCATCCCGGGAGGGGGGGGACTGGCGCGAGGGGGCCGG
>JBBPNQ010000821.1:0-11634 GCA_038090975.1 Boletellus pseudochrysenteroides
GGAACGCCGCTCCTGCAGCTACCGGAGTGCGCGGCTACGAGGGACGACATGCGCGATCGCCTAATATCGGAACTCGACGCTGCGCAACTCGAATACCCACAATCGGAACAAGCGCGTCGCAAGGAGAAAGACCTCCCGTTCAGAAACGAGAAAAACTTTCGAGCGCACTACAACAAGATGAACGCCCTCTGGAAACTTTGGGTCCGTTTTGGGTCAAACTTGCATGGTCGATCACGTGCTGATTTGAGACTTGTAGTAAAGTAGGTCGCACGAACGACCGCGGTGCACGTTGCGTTTGACCTGCGGATGTAGGCTGAATCGACGAGGAGAAATACGAGACTATGCTAGACGAACTGGACCGAATACTATCCCCAACGACCCAGACGGCGACCCATAGGCATGGCAGGCACCGTCGTCGACCGCAGGGATGCGAGTACGATTCCGTGCGACACTTGTATGGCATGTATTTCCTCCAGGCGGCGCAAGTCGCTGCAGGCAATTCCTCGGGCGTAGCAACAAAACTCGACAAGGTCAAGCCACCCGTGTCCCGATCGTACGTCTTACTGCCTACCCTTCGTTGAGACGCGTCTTCAGTCCGAAGCTAAGTCGCAGCGACAAAAGACCGTCTCTCTTTCTCGTTTTCAAGGTCCTCGTGGTGATCTCGGCGGTGTTGCCTCTAGCCAAATGATCATCGTTCTAGATTACCTTGTTTGGAAAATGTAACGGAATTTTATGCTACTACACACCTCAAAGACTAGGTCCTGTGGTCCTGTCGTTTGACTGCTTCACTGAAGATGGTCGCTGACGCGCGATGTATGTACCGACCGACGCGTTAGGCGGCATCGACGGCACGGAAAAACCCGATCGTGACGTGAAGAACGGAATCGATTATGTACGGTCGACGATCCAGACGCGTGCGAGCAACATCAGTGCCGTGACCAGTCCGGTGATTGCCATCAGGCGGGACGATCGCACGACGATGCCGTACGTCCTTTCCACCACGGATATCACGAAACTCTTCTAAGACCCTTATAATCGCGCATGTCCTCCAGTAACAGGCGCGGTACAGTTGCTGCAGGTAGTTCCTCGGGTGTGGGAACACACTAGCACCCTAACACGGGCAGAGTTGCCCGCGTTTCGACCGTACTACGCGTCATGACTTGTCCGTGGTGTCGAAGCTGGACGACAGCGACAAACATCGCTCCTTTTGTCTTTGACGCCGTCTTGGCGTCGGTGGGCGTCGTTTTATGCGTGCGCGCCAATTCTGCACGCATCAAGTTGGGCTCACACGATGGACGTTGGCGAAGGGTTCTCGTATCCGTTCGGAAAATGTCAACAGCGTCCTTGTCTGGTTTACGGGACGATATATTTTTGGAATCAAGCAGGTGGAATGCAT
Source organism: Boletellus pseudochrysenteroides (assembly GCA_038090975.1). NCBI lineage: Eukaryota > Fungi > Basidiomycota > Agaricomycetes > Boletales > Boletaceae > Boletellus > Boletellus pseudochrysenteroides. The sequence continues at coordinate 1,397 of JBBPNQ010000821.1, forward strand.
GCAAGACGAGGTATAACGATCACAGGATAAATTTCATCGGACTTTTCTTTTTTTTTTTTTTTACAAACGACTGAGCGGGGGATCTCATGAAAAAACGTATATCGTACACTTTGACCACGCCGAGTCGACACCTCAGGCTTCAAACCCTTCCAAGCTGAACGGCTTCGGCTCCTTGCCCTCGCGGACCCACCCGACGTAGTCCGCCGTCAACAAAGCAGCCCTCAGGAACAGAGATCCATCCAGTAACGCCGTGCCCTCCAGCTCGGTGCCCTTGAAGTACCCCGCGGGGCGCCTCCCATATAGGGTGTCAAAGTGAGCAAAGGCGCGCTGGATCTTGACGAGGTGGTCGTTGGGATGCGTGATTGCCGATTGCAAGATCGGCAGGAACGGATTCGGCGTTGGGGTCGTTTCGGTGCTGAGGCGCGCCCCCGGTGCGGGAGTGGTCGGGATGGACGGTTCGACCGACGTAGTCGTCATCAACGACTTGATGTTCAGGGCAGGTCGACCGCGTATGACCCACCATGTGAGTACCATGAAGAGATACCCACGCAAGAGAAGAACTTGGGAGCGCGGCGAGAGGTACGCGATCAGCGAAGGGAGAAAAAGGCTCGAGGTGACCATGTGCATGCTACCCAGCACACGAGTCAGTCAAACGTCGTTCACCATCAAAGCGAAATTTACGCACAGGAAGAAGTCGGACTGGAAGCCACTTGGTATCAACCCTCCGACTCCGTAGACCAAGGAGCTCAACCAGATGAGCTCCTCCATCTTGCGCTCGATTTCACCTGGCTGGTTCAGGTCGACCGTCCATTTTTCAGTATGTTCCCTGACCAGAGGAGAAGTCTGGGCGAGTATTTTTTCGAATTGATCGACCAAGTCTTGGTGTGCTTTGGGACTCAATCTGTCGTCGTTCAATATGCGTGCCACAATGTCGAATGCATGCACACCGCCTGTCTTGGACACAGTGGGGGTATCGGCGACAGCCGGGGTATCCAGCGTTAAAGACGAAAGGCTGCCTGCAATGCGGTCGACGCCACTCGTTGAAATGGGAGTAAAGAAGGAAGGGGGAAGAGATCCCTTTCCGCGCAATTTGTGAACTGCCGTAAGCGCGAGCCCTTGAAAGCTCGACTTGGGTTACTCGTTCCTGTGCAGTATTTCACGCCACGTACCTTCGACAAGCATCCCTTTCAAACCAAACTCGAGCCCATACCCAACATGGATCAAAGGGTGCAGAACGCCGGCATACAGACGAGCCAACATTTCTGGTTGAGCATTCGCATCTCTTTCTTTCTGGAAGTTATGTTTCTCCGAAAAGACAAACTCTTCGAGAGTGCTCGCTGCACCCTTTTCAGAGATTTGCTTGGAAAAGAAGGAGATGTAGCCTTGATAGAAGCTTCCGCGTGTGTTGGATGAGGTGATCTGATGCAGGGAATACGGCAACTTACTTCTCATCCCCCAAGTGCTCAACGAAATTTTGTTCGGTGATGGGCTCAGGAGACGCGATTGCGGGGCGCTGAATGCGACCATCACGCTCATAGTAATCTTTGATGATGGCTGCGGGTCCGCCTAAAGCATAGACCGCAAGCGCACGATGCGTGATGTGGCTGAACGCGCGCCGACGTTAAACCTCGTGCTGAACAGAAAGGAAAGGCACACATACTTGTGGAAACCCGAGTCGTTGAAGAAAATATGATTGCGTCGGTGGTTATCCTTGAGGACGTCCTGGAGAGCAGCGAGGGCCTCCAGGTTCGCTCCCGGCAGTCTCTGCGGGGAAAGTTGCGAAGGGGGAAGGGACGGCGCGGAAAAGAGTTCGTCAGGGTTCTGTTGTGCTGCACCGTTGGACGACATGATCGAAGTGGTCGTGGATGCTATTGAAATCACAGATCGCGCTTCTCCCTATTTAAGCTGGTCAAATGCGACCGCACTGAGAGGTTGCCGCCTTTCCAGTGGCATCAGTTGCCGAGGCTGTGCACAGCGAAAACCGCGTCGCCGTGCACAGAAGGCATGTGACCTTGTGAGTTGCATTATTAGGAGCTGATGAATGGTATATCTCAGGCTCACCAATCCTGGAGCGGCCAAGACATCCCGGATCAGTAATCAGGGGAGTGAAACACTCAAATCGGGTTGCAGCTGACTGAGTGACCGCATTTGATTTGCGGAGGTTATTGTAGGGACGATGAGGTGTACTAACGGCAGTCGCGCGGCACCAGCTGCTGTATTAACCTCTGACCATCTGGGCGAGCCAAAAGTTGATACATACCGTATGATATGACATCCCCTGAGTCGAATTGGTTGCGCGGACACGATTCAAGTATGCGTGGCTGGCAAACAAAGCTAGAAGTCTTTTGGAGTGGCCACGCGTGGATACAACACTCAGTGAGCACCGTCCGAAAGCTCTGCGCTGAATGTGCTCACAACCAAGTCTCCAGTCATCAACTTCGTAACTTTCTCATGGATGCAGGTAGCACCCGAGCACGTGATGTCACGTGTATGCCGTGGCACATTAGTCAGAATATCAAATGGTTGGATCGCATAGATAGCGGTTAGCTACATCGTTCATTATGTAAGCTAAGCGCCTTCCATCTACCAGAGAAAGAAAACAGGCCGATGCCCACGCATCTGTTGGGCGTGGACATTATGGTGTAGGAATCACTCGGATGCGGTCCATGGCTTCTCTTCAATCACCAAAACGATATTCAGAAGCACCGCGGGAAAATCAAACTGAGCTCCCTTCTAATTATTCCATCCCAACAATCGTTTTCTGACCAGAAAGAAAATAAGACTCCGTACCAAGGCCGTCCCTAATCGAGGAGTGAACGCATGTATTATGTCCAATCCCCGTACTGAGATTTGAAAGCGCTGAAATTTCTTGGGCTGGACGGCAATATCGAGTTCCGCAATACGCCGTCAGATCTTGATCATCACCCACCAGTGTCTGGTTGGTCGATGGATACGACGTATGGGATGGATAGCGACGGCCAGGTGCAATGAATGCTATGGCACAATACAGTGGTGCTTGTGCTTTGTAGCAGAGATCTTACTGCTAATCCAGAGGCAGAAATTCAGTAACTCTTTTGTGCAGTGACCTACCATGTGTCTCTCTGGCAATCAGTAGAGAGTCATAGCAAACCGACCTCTCGCTTTTGTAGTGCATCAATTTGGAATTTTGCCTGAATATCGCAAACTTCGAACCATGACATCCGTACCTGTTTGTTCACCCAACATTAAATGCCGTGCGAATAAGGTGTCTAAGAATGAAATCACTCACGTATGAGGACTGGTATAGGGTAGAGATTCCTGCCGCGGCTAGTGGCGCAGATAATTCGTGCACTCTGGCCCCAGAATTGTCTGCGAAAGGGATCCTGTTGAGAACATGCAAAAGCCCGAGGACCGAGACGTACCGAGTTGGTCGGAATGAGAGTCCGTCTCCTTGACCCCATTGTCGTGGTAGAGCGAGCCTGTTGATGGCGTTCTGAGCCAGCTTGACTGTTGGTTCGGCAAAGTCGTGGGGAACGTTGTCGAGAAACGACTGTTCGCTTTCGTCAGTGGCTGTCCGAATCACGAAGCTATGTGATGTCTGGGGTCGGCCAACGCAGGGAAACATCGCTCACCAACACCGTCTTCGCGGGCAGTATCATTCTCCTACCTTTTTTCCTTCCGTTTTCCTACCCGCTTTTCCATGTCTCGGAGTTCGCCCCCCCGCAAGTAATCTATTCGAGGGACCTTGTCCCGCTACTATTTGCGCCATGGACGTCTCCGAGTAGCGTGTTTCGTGGCCTCTCACGTCTGCTCCAGTCAGCCCTACTTTTTCGTCTCCCAAAAGACTCCATACTCCCCTGCTATTTCCTGTGGATCGCAATCGCGTTGACGCGAACGCTGCTCGGTTTCCTATTGTCCCGTAGCGTTGGTTGGGCCTACCCGCGCTTGTTCAGTCACTGGGCACTTTACGAATCGAGCGGTGGATACGGACCTCCTCTTGTTGCCTACTTCATTGCTTCCGGAGTGCAGCCAAATCTCACTGTGCTTCTCACATATCTCAAAGGACATAGATGGGAGGCAACCGAATCACTCGTCTTGTTGGTCATATGTGCACTTCTTTCTGGACTTGACCACGCTCCTTGGACGTACGGTATAGCTATTGGACTTGGCATGCTCGCTATCACTCTTCGCACCTTCTTTTCTCCACGCGAGACTACCTACTCCAATCCCAGCCCAGATTCACTCCGAGGGTCTCCCCAAAAGCGCGTCCATAAAAACATTCAAATCGCATCCCTACTCCTCATTTTCATCCCACTACCCAACATCATCTCCGCATCTCTCACAAGCCCACCCATCCTCCAGATGCCACCCTCATCAGAGGACGGCATGCCGTTCCTTGAAATCATCCTCTTGTCGTACCCCAGACCGAATGACACCCCTTCCTCTCCCAACCAACACTCCATACTCTCCCAGACCATCTCCTCGTACCTGCCCTACGTGTCACCTTCCACTGCGCTCTCCGTCTTCACACACGTACGACCCTCTACCCATGCTTCGTTCTCGCACGCCCAACACCACTTCAAAGGTGCGCCCGTCACATTTTACGCCGACCTCGATGCGCATCCGGACGCGCAACCAAGTCAGTATCTCCACCTCACCGAAGCCTTCCGATGGGCCACCGAAAAAGGCGCGCGGAGCGCCGAGTGGGTCATGCTCGTCGAGGATGATTTTCCCATCTGCGGCGAGTGGGGATGGCAGGGCGTCCTGCGCGTCATGCAGGCGCTCCAGCGGGGACATACCACCACCACCACCACAACCACCACCGGACTGTGGGGCGGGTTCGTGGGCACGGGCGGCAGGTACGTGTGACGCTCGTTTCGGTGATCGCACAACGGCGGCGTCTCATCGTCTGGACACAGCGGATTGATCATCCATCGGACGCTCCTCCCGATCCTCGCACAGACGCTTCGCCTGCACGCCCTGACGCGTTCCCCGTTTCCTGCGTTCATGGCGCGTCGGCCGGCGGACATTATCATCCAAGATTGCCTTCTCGGACTCGATCCGCTGTGCCCCACCGCGCCGTCCTCCAAAGACGCAGCCGAAGGGACATGGTTCACTCGTAAGCAGCCGACTATGGTGATCACATCGCGTCTCGCCATGGACCATATCGGTGGAAACGCCAGCACCGCAAGTGGGAGGGCGTATGACGCGGACAAGTGGCGATGTGGATGGAGACATCCCTTTCATGGTCGCACAGAAGTCGTTGTCGTGCCTGTCTGACGAGAACTCGGAAAAACATGATCTGGTATATCCTACATTTGTTCACCCTACTGTCAATAGCTTACATCTATGATGTACATGGCCGAAAGCAATATTCTGTTGGCACCTTTTGTTGGTACGTTGGCGGCATCATTCAGAGTGATAATCCTCAGCCTACTCGAAGGCATTGAGCACACTCATTCGGATAATAGGACAAAGACTGACATCACCCGTTTCATCCCCTCCCCAGAACTTAATTCCATAGTCTAGGAACAGCTCCTCCCCTCTGTTCACCTTTTTCTCTAGAAATGGTGTTCACACTCATCCAAGCCATCCATCTCTTGGTACCTACTTGTGAAAAATCCAATTTGGTGTTCTCCAATGACCATCCTATCTTTTTTTCACAAGAAATGTCAGTTCTTTGATTATGGGCAAACCAGAAGACATTAGTACCCCGAGCTTCAACATTGCTTTTGTGACCTCCCCTGTGGTTCAAGAATCTGGTGGCATTGCCAAGATAGGCAGCATCAAATATGGGCAGAACATCATCTCCATCTGCAGTAGCTTCAAATAGATAGTTGTATGCAGTATGCTTGGCAAGTACACTGTGAAAGACAGGGTATTCAAAACCAAATTAGACACCATAAGATGAGAACACACATCCTTGAATTAGCAAGTTCATGACTCAATATATGACCAATATAAGCTATCAAATATCATTATTAAAATGCAATATGTGGTACAATTAGTACTTACTGCCCAAAAATGTATTTGTCCTCATATTTTGCAATGCAAAGGCACCCAAGCCATGTGCTCCACATTTGATTTCAACTGGCTGCCCAAGCAATGAGTGCATTTAACATGAAGTATTAAACTGTGCACCATACCTTGCTGGCTAGGTATTGCATTTTGGTGTTGGCACATGGTTTGCCATATTTGCCTAGATAACAACTATGCCTCACTATAAGCTACTTTTGTGATTATTCTCCTTACCTCTGTAATCCATCAGTATCCAGAAAATGATATGTTTTGTCACTCACCTAGCATCACAGTCAATGCATATACCTGGAATGCATTCCCTTCCATTACTTGCACAACCACAGGTTTTAGGTGTACATCTTCCATTACTTGCACAACCACAGGTTTTAGGTGTACATCTTCCATTGGTACACTTGCAACCTGGCCATTGTCTCTCACCTGAGTGCATAAATAAACACACTCAATAAGTATGGAAATTCAAAATGGATTTAAAAGATACTCACACTTTGCTCCACATCTACACATCAGTGTGCAGTGTTGTTTTTCAGCATAGCAAGGGCAGTTATTGCTAGTGCATGAGCCAGGATGAGCACAAGCCTTCTCTCTAGAAATATATGAATTTGAATGAATTGTTATAGAAGAATGCAATGATAATCCTCACATTGCACAGCTAGTAGGTCCTTTATCCACTGTATCTCTATTTAGGTCATAGTCAAAGTAAAAATAGGCCTTACCAAACATCAATCTTTCTTTGGCCTTTTTCCTTTGATGTAGATGGGTGCTTTCTCTTTCTGATTCAGCACCTGAGCTACTTTGCAAGTTAGATGAAAGAATTGTATGATCTGGAAACAGCTGTAATCTTTGTACAAAAACCTAAGGGTTTCATCAATATGTCTATCAATAAAGATTCATGTGTTCATGGTGATAATTTACCTGTTTGCATGGTTTAAGACATATGATTGCCAGCTGACAAGGAATCAAATCTGGTGCAATGCCAAGGACAGTTTCTAGTGTATCCATGGAGCCTGTGTGGTGAGAGTTGCTAGGAGAAGGGGGGACAGATTCCTATCATCCAGATTAACAAGATCTTTGCTAGCCTTAACACAGCAATCCTCACCATAAACTTTTCAAAGTCCTGTATATGCCTGAAGCAGTCTGGACCACATGGAACTCCTTCAGACAACACCATACTCTGACCAGTCAGTTTAGGCTTCCCAGAGGGAATATAGCTGTTGGCATGCATGCCATCCCCTATTCAACCATAATTTTCAAACAACAATTACTCAGAAATGGTGGTACCAACATACCATGGGTTTCACAAACTGCATGTAAGCAATTTATGCTTGGGCAGAAAACCCTGAGATTGGACATTAATCTCTGTCTGAGATCATCTGCATCAGGTGTGTAAATGGTACATAACCCCTTTTCTTGGGTGACCTTCCACCTGAATTCACCAGGCCAATGAAGTATGTCTCTGAAAGATACCATGAGTGGCCTTGTAAGAAGTTGTGGTATTTGTACCAGCAACCAACCTTTCGGTCTGCTCTCGCAATAACCCTGCCTTGTGTGAATCCCGGAATTTTTTGAACATTTTCATACGATTGATATCATTTATGTCAACGTCATGCATAGTGAACAGCCTTCTGACGGTTTCTATCTGAATCATCTCCACTATCACGCCCAAGAGGTTCTTTCTTTTTTTGCGGCGATGAACGTACGAAAAGCCAAACTCACCATCGGGATCGAACGGCGTTTCCCACTCCCAGACTTCGAATCTGGCGAGGTACTCCTTGGCTGGAAACCGGACATCGTCCGCGTACGGTAAAAAGGGTAGGGTTTCCTCGAAATATGCATCCATGAGCACGCTTCTGGATGCCGGGGGGCACGATTCATACGGTGGGTGGGGCCGGAACGCGTCCGAGTTGATGGTGATGACGGGTAGCGACACCTCCCTCGTCACGGTCCTCCGAGTCCCGCGGGCGCTACGATCATGTTGTCCGCCGCCAGAGGCGTCCACGCTGGTGACGGAGATCACCACGGTGTCTGTCCCATCCCCGTCCTCGTCCCCGTCCACCTCCATCCGGGTCACGGGGACCGCATCGTCGACTTGGAGGAGCCTCGCCACCATCGACGTGGCGACGCGCGCGACCTGCCGTTTGGACGCGAGGAATGCCTGGGCGACGGTCCCGAGGATCTCTGTGCAGTACCCCGGCTCCCAGTCGTAGAACTCGTTCCAGACGTCTTTGTAGACGTTGTGTCCGAGTTGCTGGAGCTCGGAGAGGGAGCGGGAGCGAGAGCGGTAGGAGGGGCCTTCGGAGGGGACCGCCTCGGAGGTGGCACTGAGTGTCGCAGAGGTTGGGGAACTGGGTTCGGTGCGGTCGATGTAGGCGGGGAGCTCCATCGCTGGCCCGGGTGGGTCGGTTCGAAGGTGATGATAGGGAGGAGCTGGAAGATGCTACTCACACGCCTAGTTTAAGGCGGAGCACCGGCTTTTGCAGTGAGAAGAGAGGGCTAGTAATTTGAAAGCGCCACCAACAAGTTGACGGTGTTCGCGATCGTAGAGTGCTCAGAGAAAGCTCTGACCTAAAGTTCCGAGTCAGTGATCGTCTGGGTCTGAATAAGGATGCGTGAACCAAGTGACGAGCTTCTCTAGGTCGTATGAGACGATGGTACGTCAGGCCGTGGTGGAGATGAAGATTCCCGAACACGGCGCGGGAACATTTCATGCTGATATGATTCTGGGTGGGAGTGGCACACGGACGTGCAGTACTCACCTGCCATCAAGACAGCGGAAGCAAATTCGACACGATCGATCGACTTGGCGTTTTGGATTAGGTGTATCAAGTATATCTAGTGACCCTGCGCGTCTCCATTCCCCTTCCCATCTCTGACGACCGCATGCCCACCCCGCTTCCCAAACTGACTGTCCCTCATCACCCTCACCCTCCTGATACCCGCGTGAATATTCGCCTCCGTCGGCGCATTGTGCTCACCCACCCACTCTCGAATCCACGCGCGCAGCGCACCAAACTCTGTTTTTGGAGGCGCGTCTGCGCGTTCAGCCGTTTGTGCATCCCCATCGCGAACGCGCGCGCTCCTAACCCACCCGTCTTCAAATACCGGTCCTCGCAAGCCGATCTCCATCCAAAACACGAGCGCAACCGAGAGCGTCTCCGTCTTTGGCACGACGCCGAGCGCCCGCATCCACACGAGCACCTCTGGAATCTCTTCTGCGCGTGACGAGAGCCCAAGGAGGGCGATATACGCAGCGAACGTGCTTTCCGAGGGCATCACCGTCGGGAGGGGAGGACCCATCTGCTCGTCCCCGACGTCGGATCGGGCCATCGTCGGTCGCTCCGTACCCAGGTGCATCGGAAGATCCGGTAGGAAACGACCCGGATGACGCGTGAACACCCTGGCTAGTTCTTGGAAGACGCTCTCGCTGCCCTTGGTTCGCGCACTCGTCACACCGCCTCTGAAAGGACCGGCGGCACGTTGTAGTGCGGGCCAATTCCCAAAGATCATTCCTCTGAAAATGGACCTTGCGACTTCCGTCGAGCGACGGTTTGCCCAAATGCCCACAACGGGTGGGGGTGTTGGTGTTTGGAGGATAGAGCAGAGGTGAGCAGCGAGCGTTTCGCGGGACGGGGAAAAACCATCGGTTCCAGTCTCTGCGCTGGTCTGCTCCATACTCTCGGGATTATGGTCGGGGGGAGATGCTTCGCTCCCGATCTCCTCCCGGTTTTCTGAGTGCTCGGTAGCCTTGTACGGGGTCATCGTCGGGGCGATTGGTCCACCATGCTTTTTGAATAGTCGGTTGTCAGCGATGTACCAGCTCATGGCTCCCTTCAAACTGTCTCCGTCCATTTTTGAAGCCTGCATCGCTGCCTTGAGTAATATGCGAAGCATCAAGTTAGTAGGGGGAACAAAATACAAAGACGTCAGGTGTGTCCAGATGTAAAAGATCACATCTGGACGGCGGATGCGAAGGAGGGCAGTAAAGAGCGCATGGATCGGGTGTACTTTGAGGTAGGAGGAGGTTGAAATTCGGGTGGGCTTGGATCGGGAAGATGTGTTGGGAGCTGGAGACATCGAGGGTGCGAGTGTCGACCCAAGGGATGAGGTTGTCACTTCGTCAATGTCCCTCTTGACGGCTTCGTCGAGTAGATACAAGGCCTCCTCGGTACGTCCGCTCTGAACGAGCACGTCAATACCCACACAGAGCGCCTTTCTGTCTATCC
>JBBPNQ010000822.1:0-11611 GCA_038090975.1 Boletellus pseudochrysenteroides
ATCGTGAGTGGAATGACGAGCGGACCTTTGCCCCGATTTTTCCGCTGACGGTCGCGGGGATGCAGATGATGCGGCCCATTGTGCCGTCCTTGAGCTTGACGGCGGTGGCTACTTCGTCCACGTTGGCCTTGAGAGCGTCGCGTTCCTCGTCCTTCCCCCACTCCATGCCTCTCTGGACCCGGCCACAGTGAGAGCGGTGGAGGGCCTCGTCGTCCGGGGCACCCTTTGTGTACGAAAGGGCGCAGTGTGCGCACGTCCTCAGGACGGAGGTGTCGAGCGCGAAGTGGAGCTGGGTGAGGGACTGCTGGACGCTGCGGAGTGGCGCTGGTCTGCGTTTGGGGATGGCGACGCGCTTTCGCGGGGGAGGCGCATTTTCGTTCGGGACGGCGCGCTTGGCGGCGTAGGTCCGGGTCATCGTCACGGAGGGTCACGTGGCACGCGACGTTCTCACATGCCGCCATGTCATTCCGTGTGATCCAGACAGGTCGCCTGTCTTTCCCCCCCCCACCACCATGACCCAGCACATTCCCTACGCCCCCCTCGGGCACGACCCGCGCAGCTCCGTCTACCACGATCCTTCCTCTCCCCTTGCCTCCAGCTTCGAGTCCCCCCCCATCGAACTGGCTGCTATGCCCAGGGATACGCGCTATTTCCAGGACAACACCGAGTTCCGCGATTCAGTCGTCTCGCAGAGCACGTTCCAGACCGCGCCATCCGCCGCCAGCTCCTCTGTCCATGCCCTCCATCCTGATTCCGCCGGTGCGGATTTTGCCCAGTATCGGGACGACCCTGCCTCTGCCTCGGCCGGTCCTTCTGACCCCAGTAGTTACCTCGAGCTGAAGCGCTCCGCTTACCCGCAGTCAAAGTCAAAACGTAGCATCCTGCTCCTTGGTTCCATCGCAGCAATCGTCGTCACCCTCGCTGTCGTCATACCGGTCTACTTCCTCGTCATCAAGCCAAAATCAGTCAATACCGCGGCGTCAGATCCCACTACATCGGCTGGGAGCAGCACTGGTAGCATCGCAGTCGTCACCGGAGGAAACGGTAGCACCATCACGACCGAAAATGGAACTACCTTCACCTACATCAATTCATTCAGCGGCACTTGGTACTGGGATCCGAACGACCCGTTCAACAACAATGCCCAACCGAATTCCTGGACTCCCCCCCTCAATCAATCATTTAATTTTGGTACAGACCGCATCTTCGGGTCCGTCCTCTTCTCCAGCGTCTCATCTTCCATATCTGACGAGTGTTGGTCACCACAGCGTCAACCTCGGCGGTTGGCTTACCACAGAACCAGTGAGTCCTCAATATTCCTCGTGCGGTTTTACCTGACCTCTTTGCAGTTCATGCAAGTTTGCCGTTACCTCTATTGCGTTTTTGTTAACATCATTGGCACAGTTCACCTGCCCTGTATGAAAAGTATCAGAGTACGACACCCCAGGCCGTGGACGAATGGACCTTGAGTGAGGCCATGGCAGCGGACACTGCCAACGGTGGCCTCAGCCAATTAGAGACTCACTACCAGACGTTCATTGTGGGCGATCTCCCTTTAAATCAGTCTTCCGCCGTTTCTTATTCTTTTGATAGACAGAGCAGGATTTCGCGGAGATCGCAGGTGCCGGGCTCAACTTTGTCAGAATACCTCTTCCATATTGGGCCATCGAGACCCGTACTGGCGAACCTTTCTTTGCCAAAACTTCGTGGAAGTAAGTTTCGCGATGAAGCCTGCTTCTCTTGGGCTGACAGATCAAAGATACTTCCTCAAGGCGATCCAGTGGGCTCGTAAATATGGGATCCGCATAAACCTGGACTTTCACGCCCTCCCGGGCAGTCAGAATGGCTGGAATCACTCTGGCAAGCTCGGTTCTGTCAACGTGCTTAATGGTCCGATGGGGCTGGCAAATGCTCAGCGATCCTTGGATTACATTCGGATAATCGCCGAATTCATCTCCCAGCCCGAGTATCGTGACGTTGTGGTCATGTTTGGAATAACCAACGAACCTCAGGGAACTACAGTTGGTCAAAATGCGCTGTCCAAATAGTTGGTGTCATCCTCCACTGAATGTCACGAGTCGGTGCAACTGATTTATATATATAGCTATTTCCAGGCATACCAGAACGTCCGGATGGCGTCCGGTATAGGAGAAGGAAATGGTGCTTATATATCCTTCCATGATGGCTTCTTGGGGCTTTCGAGCTGGGCTGGTTTCCTGCCAAATGCCGACCGCATCACTCTCGATGAGCATCCTTATATTTGTTTCGATAGTCAGTCTGATGCCCCGATGTCGTCATACGCCCAGACTCCTTGCAAAACTTGGGCGTCGAGTTTTAATACGTCAATGGCCGCTTTCGGTCTCTCAGCCGCAGGTGAATTCAGCAATGCTGTCACGGATTGCGGACTGTGGGTGAATGGCGTGGGTCTCGGCACGCGCTACGAAGGGACTTACACCGGCGATTGGCCCGTCGTAGGTAGTTGCACTCCTTGGACCGACTGGCAAAATTGGAACACTACGATGAAGACGGACATCACGAACTTTGCTATGGCAAGTATGGATGCTCTCCAAGTACGTGCTTTTCCTATTGCACTCGGGCCATCCCGTAATGAATCACGCATGTTAGAACTGGTTTTTTTGGACGTGGAAGATTGGTGCGTCCTCGACTAGTGGTGTCGTCGAATCGCCGCAATGGTCATATTCCCTTGGATTGCAAAATGGCTGGATGCCCCGTGACCCCCGCACAGCTTCCGGAATATGCGCCGATCAAGGCATATGGAGTCCCCCGCTTCAACCGTGGCAGACAGGTGGAGCTGGTGCGGGCCAGATCCCCGCCTCTGTCAGCGAGGAGTACGCCTGGCCGCCTTCCACTATTAGCAACGGCGGAGCAGTAGCTTCACTCCCCTCATACACACCTACGGGCATCGTCGCCACGTTGCCGCCACCTACTTTCACCGTCAGCTCCGGCAAGTCAGTTACAACCGCGAACGCGGGCGAGGGATGGCAGAATCCCTCTGACACTGCCGGGGAGATGGTTGGCATTGCGACATGTAACTACCTTGATCCTTGGATTGGCCCAAGCGCAACACCACCCTCCCCTTTGTGCCAGAGTGGAGGCGCCGCCCGCGCTGTCGCGAGGTCTATGATCACCCCTCCCCCTCAAGTGGCATGATGTGATCAAGGTTTCCCCCTTTGGACATTTCCCTCGGGTACGTTTTATTGGTTGGCTGACAAACGGACGCCCTCGCTTTAAATTTTCCCCACGATACCTCAGGGACTCTACTAATACTACCGCATACTTTCTAATGTCCTCGTCCTGCCTCGACTGATTTTATACCTGAGTTATTCTGGTGTATTTTAATACCAAAGATGGACAGAACGAATCGATCATCAGTGTTCCCCGCTTGTGGTGGCATAGCGATCTTCAAGGTCCTCCTGCCCCCCGAATCCACCTTCAAAATCACGCTCAGCAGTGGGGGGCGTGTTCCTCGCACCCTCTTGCTGAGCACGAATATTGGCAGAGGGCTGTGCCCGGTGCTGAGTGAGTGTGAGTCATTCGGCGGGCGTGATCCGAATAGTAGGGTTACCTCGTCGTGAGTGCATCCGCTGAGCTTCTTCCCCCCGTTCCTTGGACGTGCACGGATTGTTCTAGTACGGGTGTCATGAGCCGTAAGAGAGATCTCAAACTTCGTACTTGAGATGCTGGGATACCGATTGAGGGTGGGGGTCCACACGTGGTGCAGCTCAGGTTCGTTCGCATCGGGGGTGACATCTAGCAATTGGAGATTGCGTTCACTTCCGGCCCAACGCAGCTGACACCTTGCTCGTCCGCGGACAGTAGCTCATACACGTGCCGGAATCTGATCCAATGAATTATTATGATAATGAATCCTGCCGTACCATGACAGCCCTGCTGCCAAGCTAGTGATACAAAATAAGCGACGACGAATACGAAAATGGCTACACATCAAGGACCGTCAGGTCACGCGAATGGTGACGTGCATAAGACCCGGAGGAGGAGCTGCGGCCTCAGGAGGATATCGGATTACTGAAAACCCGTCTTGGAATATGTCCACGTCGAGCGGCGCGCTTGACTACAGACTGGGAAATTTTGGCACACGACCAGACCGTTTCTCCGGGGGGCGAAGATATGTACGTATCCAGGTTTAGCGACGTGTGGCGACGTGATCTGGCTATCGATAGATTATGGACATGGTGTTTTCCGGGGAATAGTGACTGTGAAGTATCGGTGGGCAAGAAAAGTTGTGATGACCGTGACGGGGAGAAAGTAGAGCGAATTTTTGTGGCAAACCGAGAGGAAGTAGATATAGAACTGAGTGTCGACTCGCATAGCGTCTTCACATCGCCGGAACTCTGAGACAGAGCATTCCCAACGTCCACCAGAGTAAAAAGTGAGGAGCGAGGGGACAGCGGGGATAACGGTAGAGTTGGAGGAGTAAGCATGCCAAATTCATATGAAGCCTAGAGAACCTGGTAAATACACTGAAACGACTGGGGGATTCGATACAAACCTTTGACACCCCTAAGCAGATGGGAGCGGAATTTACTGGCGCATGGTCAGCGTCATGGAAAGCACGGCGCAAGTCTCTGATGCCTGGAATGCGTCTCAACTTGGGCGGTTGAGCTACCGGTGAAACATGGATGGGTTTGCAAAGCTCGTGTGCGTCCACATCAATGACGTCCTCGCGTGTGGCAGGGATTGACATGATTACGGCAGCAGTGCGAGCGCGAAGTCTCTGCGTGCGCTGAGCAGTCCGTTGACCGGGCTCATGTAGTGGGTAGAGAAAGCGAGATTGACGCGACTCTGACAGTCGCGTGGAAAGGTCAAGTTCTGAAGACGCGCAACTGGCATCGTTCAAGAGCTGGTTCGTAGATAGTGATGAAGAGACGCGACGAGAGAGGAGTGTTGCGGATGATGCACTACGTTGATCCAGATCAATGTCAAGAGTGATGTCATCCAGGGAGTCTAGAAGATCAGCATCGGCTTGCGAGGAGCAACTATACGATGGCAGCGAAGGAGCACTATAAATCCTGGAGTGCCACGTCCGTGTCGATGAACCGGCGCGTTGGGAGGAGGAAGAGTCCAGCAGACAACGCTGCTTGCGCGATTGGATGGCTAGGAAGTCGTTCTTGCACGACATTTTCCGTACGGATGGAGTGGTTGGTAGTAGTACAAGTTGAAGTTGTCTGGGTGGTGTGAACGTAAGTTGATTTTGAGCTATAGTCGGACCGTTCGGTTAACCACGAGGCTGATACTGACCTGGGAATTAGAGCGCACCATCGGATCAGACCGTTCGCAGTGGCAAGTCCGCTCCAAGTGCGCTGCCGAGGCTCTGCTGAATGGCAGCATCGAATAGACACAAGTTTCCAGTAGGCAGTCAAGACAGTCTTTGTTTGGCAACGGCTTGCGATTCAAACAACCACACTCACCATCGTCATGTCCGCCATTCCTCGTAGAACGATGCTCACACTGGCACGGCCGCGTCCTCAGCTTAATCCTGCCGTATTTCGTATCCCTTCTTCCACCACTCTACACCCGTCGTTGCTTCGTTCCCCTTTGTTGGGCCCTCAGCGGGGTCGACGGCACTTCACCGCATCATCTCGTCTGCAGGTTCAATATACGCGATTCTCTGATGGGTACACCTATAACAGTCGTCGCCCGGGTCGGGATAAGGTCACAAAGGTACTAGTATTCGTCGCCGCTGCGGGTGCTGTGTACTATGTCGCGCAGTATGTCAACAACTGTCACTCTCGTGCTGTTTACGAACCCCGTCTCTAACAGTCTCGAGCAAGTGCCAGAAACAGGCCGATGGAGGTTTATGGACATAAGCCCAAAGTTTGAGGCCAAGCTGGAGAAAGCCTCCTATGCGTCGCTGCTATCAGACTTCGAAGGCAAGATCCTACCCGCCCACCACCCCATCACGGTCCATGTCCATCGGGTTGTCTCTGACCTCTTGGAGGCTTCCGAGCTCGGCACTCTTCGCTCCACCAATCCTCGCAAGCCACCCGCAGACGATGATGGCTTTTGGTCCGAAGATCCTTTTGGTGCTGAATCCTCTCGTGACTCTCACTCTTCTCCAAATGGAGGCGTCAAAGAATGGAATCTGCTCGTTGTCAACGACCCAAAAATCGTTAACGCTCTGGCTAGTTTTGGTATGTAATGCATAGGGACACCATCACTCTCCGAACGCCCCTGAACTCTGCAGGTACCATCGTTGTTTTCACTGGAATTTTGCCGGTGTGCAGGAATGAAGCAGGATTAGCAGCTGTTGTCGGTCATGGTGTGTAGTCCTGTTTCTCTTCTTTATGGAACCCTAATATTGGTCCAGAAATAGGACATGCCGGTACGGTGCTCTTCGTCCTCCCGTGAACGACATTAATGTATTTTCAGTTGCACGTCACGCATCTGAACGCTATTCGTCCTCCAAAGTACTCATACTGTTGGCAATCTTGTTACAAGCCGTCGGCATCGACTTTGGCATGGCCAGAATGTTGAACTATCTGCTATTCAAACTGCCTAATTCGAGAACACAGGAATTAGAGGGTAAGAATGGTCTCTCATAAATAGACCAGTGCCGTCGAACTAACTGGGAATGACAGCTGATACTCTTGGCATGCGCATAGCTGCGAGAGCGTGTTACGACCCTCAGTCTGCGGTGGAGTGAATTTCGTTTTCGATCTTGTTGTTGCGATTTCTTCATGCCTGGTTGTAGGATGCATACGCGCTTAGCCAGAGCCAGCGAGGGTGGCGGTTTGGGTTCTAATTTTGAGCTCCTACGTACACATCCCGTTCCCGAGCGTCGCATCAAGGTGAGCCACGTCGTTTGCCTTGTTTTCAGATGTGTGATAGGAGGATTTCATTGCGCAGCACCTTGAAGAACTCGTCCCTGAAGCGTACGAGATACGATCTGCCAGCTCCCGATGTGCTGGTGTCCGTGAATCCATTCAACAGTTTCTTGGAGGCGTGGCTCGGTGGAGTTAATGCTTCCTCACAGCAGGACGAGGTGACTTGGGTGAGCGTTCGATGCGCTTGGTTCTACGCAACTAACGAGCAAAAAAGGGGGTTTCAGAACAACTACACAAGCTTAATTATCATACGTACATGATGAAGAGCGAGTTGGCCAAAACGAATGACAATAACAGCCCTTGAGAACCAAACCAGAAACGATGCGATCCTGGTGTATAGCGAAGCTGCAGTAGTACTATATCCGCACAAACCTGAACCGTTGAGGTCGCCCATGGGGATAAGGTCAACTGAAAAACCACCCCGAGCGCACTTGACTTTGACTGTACCGTTGCTACCCACGGGCCATTGGGCGCAAGTGAGAACGCTACACGTTGATCTATGTGGGTATGCAGTATATTTGCGCCAAGGTAGGGGGCGTAGACCGGAACACGCGAGTTCTTGGGCTGGCGTGAAAACAGCTCAAAACTCGGATTTGCAGCATCATCCTCGCAATCACACTGCCTTTCACGATGGCAATGCCATCGCTCGTGGAAGCGAGGACTTGCATGGAGGAATTGGTATTGTTAACTAAAAAGTTGCGGGGTTAATAAAAGTAAAGTTTGCGGATGGATAGTGATTCATCGTTGAAATCAATCGGTATGCAGAGGTCCAGGGTTCCATTAGGATGACATTGAGTTCGTACCGGGGAGGGCGAAAGGGCTGGTTTACTGGGTCTGCACCTCCACCGGGACCTTGTTCCTGGCGAACGAGCACACCGTGGCGGATGCTCGGCGGGGGGAATGAGCAGTTGGGATGACTTGCCCGTCTCTGACAAGAAGTTGAACATCATTGCATTATAGCTAGGTCAGACGGGCGAGTTGTTCCCTACTAAAGACTCAGGTCGTGCCGGCGGGGGAGATCCTGGTTATCGATAGCGTTGCCAAGGACATCCTAGGTAGCATTTGTTAGGCTTGTCTCGAATTTCTGTTTCGACTGTCCGTCAGGGCACTCGAGTTTCGCTGGCCGGGTATAGCGAACGCGTTGGCAAGGGTGACATGATCTAGGACTGAATCGAGGGCTTGAAACTCACGTCAGAAAGGACAGAGGCGAAGGACGTACGCAGAGGACTGCCAGTGGTGACAACGCGCGAGGAGGTGAACCGCCACCCGAACCGACCAACATGCCAGCACTCACCCGCTACGGCGCGTGCGTCGTCGTCTGGGTCGCCGTGCTCTCCTTCCAGGCAAGTCTCTCCCCGCCCGCCGCCCTTCTCCCGCTCATCCCCGCCCCAGTACGGCTACCACATCTCCGCCCTCAACCAGCTCCAGGCCGTCCTCTCCTGCCAGCACGCCGCCCCCGTCGCGTCCCATGGCCTCCCCACATGCATCCCCATGTCGGACGCCACCTTCTCCGTCGTCACCTCCTGCTTCACCGTCGGCGGTCTTCTTGGCAGTCTCTTTGCCAATCTCGCCATGGACCGCTACGGCCGCAAGGGCGCAAGTCGCTTTAGCGCCCTCTTCAATGCCGCTGGCGCAGCCTTGTCCGGATTAGCTCCTTCAGTTGCCCCCATGGCTTTAGGACGGTCTGATGAGTCCATCCCCATCTCCAGCCCACGGGTCCTGACACGGCCTGCTTTCCAGACTCCTCGTCGGTGTTGCCGCCGGAATCGGCATCTGTGTTGCCCCCATCTACCTTGCCGAGATCGCCCCACCCGAAATCAAGGGCAGTCTAGGTATTCTCGCCCTCTCGTGTGCACTCTCCAGTCCTCCATGACCCCTCCCTAGGTGTTCTCACCCAATTGGCCATCGTCATCGGAATCATGGTCACACAGGCAATGGGCTTTAGTCTGGCAACGCCCACCCACTGGCGTCTCGTCCTCCTCTTTTCTTCCGCATTGTCACTCGTGCAGTACTTTCTCGCACCTGCCATTGTAGAATCCCCTGTTCATCTCAACCGCAACCATCTCACCGCAAAACGCAATGCTGCCATTCGATCCCTGTGGGCACACCAATTTGGTGACGCTCGTTACTTTTACACCCTTCACACCGGACTTACCTTCCAGCCTAGCCGACCATCTCGGTGAGGAGCCGCTCCTTACCCCATATGACGACGACGACGGTCCTCGTGTGGAACAGCCTCTCGCAGTGACCATCCCCCAACTTCTCGCTTCTCCCGAGCTCCGAAGACCTCTTCTCACCATCGTGTTTGCAATGGTATCCCAACAGGTATCCGGTACGGTTCTCCTTATTCTTCTCAACATTCCTGCCTGACGGATCATGTGTAGGTATCAATGCCGGTATGATATTCACCCTGCACACCTGCCCCTAACACTCATCGAATACCAGTTTTGTACTATAGCAACAACATCCTCTCCAAATCACTTCCGGAGCTCGCCGCATACGTCTCCCTGGGAATTTCGGTCGTCAATTTCCTCATGACCTTTCCCCCAATACTCCTGATCGAGGTGCGCAACCCGTCGAATACCATCGGCATGCATCGACCCATCTTTCCAGCGTGTTGGCAGAGAACGGCTGATTCGCTGGTCCGTTTGTGGGGCGCTTGTCTCCCATCTAGCCGTAGGTTATGGTCTCAATTCAGGATGGGTCACCCTCTCGAGCATCGCGATAACCACCTTTGTTATGTGGGTGCCATCAAATTCCGATTTCGCATCTCAACTTTTCTGGCAGGTCGTTTGCCATTGGACTTGGTCCCGTCCCGTTCGTCATCATTCCAGAGGTCGCGCCCCCCCATGTAAGCGCTTGTCGTCTCAGAACCATCTCTCGTCCAATTGATTCCGCCCCTGTAGGCTGTTTCTGCGATATCGTCCGCTGGGCTGTCCCTGAACTGTAAGCTGCCAGTTGCGTCTACCCTTGTGGCATTTTGACATGCTCTATAGGGATCATAAACTTTTTCGTCGGCCTAATTTTCCTCCAAATGAGGAACTTGCTTGCGCACGGGGACCCAATGAAGGAAGGAAGGGTGTTCTACGTATTCGCGGCGGTCCTGTTCTGTTCCGCATCGTGTTTCTTGAGGTTATACAGGCGTTGAGTGGCTTCAGAGCACCGTTGTTACTACGTTGCTTTACATAATGGATATATGTCGGACGCGTTGCGCAACACAACCGAGGACTGCCAAGTTCTCATTGTCGCTCGCGTCGTCTTCGTGAAGCCATGTCCGATCAAGAAACCAAGGAGCTCGACGCCTTCTTTGCTTTCTTCGCGACTTTCGATCTCGCACGCCCAGTTACCACCACTTCAGACCTCAGCGATGGGGTCGCTCTGTTCGACATTCTTTCGCGAGTGTGAGTCCCTTTTCGCAGCCGAGGTCAAGTGGGCGAATCTCAGCGATTGTCTGCACAGAGACACAGAGTACTTCGTACAATCCACTCGCACCAACACAACCCAACTTTCCGACTGGGTCCTGCGTCTCAACACTCTTAAGCGGCTCTACCGTCTGCTCACCCAATACTTCACCGATGTACTTCAAAAACCAACCAGCGGCCTCGAGGTGCCCGATCTCCAAGCCATCGCCAAAGACCACAGTACGAGTGCAACACTTGTACTCTGCCGCATGACAATTGCGATCGCGGTGCAGTCCGAAAAGAATAAGGAGATCATTGAAAGGATCCAGAAACTGAATGAGGGTGCCCAGCATCAGTTAATGAAGGCTATCGAACAGGTGAGTGCCCAGGGTGTGGGTGTAGTGCGGCGCACTCAGGGGATATTCCTGGGCAGGTCATGGTGAAGATCAACTCGTCGCAAGGCGACCATGGCATTGGAGAGGTCATGACAGAGTGAGTTCTTGTTGTGCACCGCTTGCAAATCAGGTCAAGAATTCTGGGCAGAGACGATCACTACTACCGGATACAGTCCGAACGTGGCCACGTCTTGGCAGAGAAGGAGACCATCGAGAAAGTCTATCAAGTCCTCCTGGAAGATCATCGTGCCCTCCAGACCAACTTTGATGATGTCGTTTCCGAGAAGGACGATACCCTCGCCCGCCTTCGCGAAATGCAACGAGATCTCGAGAGCAGACGAAACGACAAGGCCGACGTCATGATGCGCGCCGAGATCGACAGGCTTCGGTCTGAGCTGTGAGTCTCAGCCCTGTCGACAAGATCACTGAAGCACCGTCTAACACCTGGGGAGACGCTAGCCAGAAGAGCGAGGATAATCTCGCCATGACAGAAGCTGAACTCGACAAACAGACTGGACTGGTCAATGAACTGACACACAAAGTAGACGAACTGCAGGTCACAGCGGACCAGGCTGCACGCCTCAAAGATCAGGTAGATGAGTATGCCACTCTCATTTACCCTGGAGTAACTGGCTTAAAGCCCTTCAGATATCGCCATGCAGCAGACAGGCTCCAGAAGACCGAGAACGTCATGGAAAAGTATAAAAAGAAACTTCAAGAAGGTGCCGATCTGCGGCAGCATGTCAAGGTCAGTTTAGTTTGCTCGCCCTTCCTTTCGGCCGTCTCTCATGTGTGTGAAATTCGCGGCCAGTCGCTTGAACGCCAAAACGCAGATCTCGTCGACAAGAATGCATCCCTGGAAGAGGAGTACCGCAAGGTAGCGGCATTCAAGCCCCTTATGGAATCGTATAAGAACCAGATTGCCGAGCTCGAAGCTAAAGTAGCTTCA
>JBBPNQ010000823.1:0-11611 GCA_038090975.1 Boletellus pseudochrysenteroides
CTGGGATGTTGCCTGCCAAGGGTGGGCAAAGTCGAATGACACGATCACATTCCCAATTGATGCAAGCAGCAGGGACTTTAGGCTATACGGAACTATTCCTGAGCGAATCCGATGGCCAACTAGAATGAACCAATGTCATGTTTCCCATCCTTTCTTCCGTATGAACGCGAACTCCGGCAGAGCACTTGGGTTGCCGTATATGATTCAACACTGATGTTCAGCTAACAGGGTTGTCAGTAATTCCGAGGATGGCTTCGTGGTTTCTCCATTCATCATTCTCGTATGCTGTCCCTCCAACTTGAAGTCCCCGGGCCCTGCCCTGGACCCCCTCCCTCCACTCACCCCTCCTGCCACAAATCCCGATACACCCGCTGCCCCGCTCCACAGAGCAACAACGGCGGACAACACAGTAGCGTCGCGATCCAATATGTTCCCGGCCCATTCTCCTTCTTGAGCTCGTACGGCACGCGTGTGCGCCACCTATTCTCCTCCGCCCTCTGGTCTTCCTCCTTTTCCGTGCCCATGGGCCCCACCTCTAAATCGTCGTTTTCGTGCACCTGCACGCGCTTGATCAAGTGCCCGACGGATTCGTAAACGTCGCCTTGTGCAACACGCTCGTCAGGACAGCGTGCAAAAAAGGGACATTGACACGCACCCGTACGTGGTCCTCTGCCCTTGTCGCCGTCGTACTCGAGATGTAACCCGTCGTAATAGTCGTGGCTCAGATTCCAAAATGTGTCTTCCAGCAGGACCCTATCGCGCACGGATTCTGTACAGTGATCATAGGTGTGTGAGGGTTCTCCGGACGACGCGAGGCGAACGTACCGTTCGTGGTTAGGCGTCCCAACACGGTGCTCGCAGCGAGAACCACCCCAGCGTGTCGGTCCTTGAGCAGGTCCAACAAACCATCGACGATCGCCGCGCGCAGTTCCTCTATGTAGATAAATCGTAAACGCCTCATCAATGAAAAAGGGCGCGAGTTCCCCGAGTCAACTGTACCTTGTTCAGAGAGAAAGTGCAGTATTTCCATCGCGATCCTTTGCACCCTCCGTTGTGAGGCACGCAAAGCGCTCACCACGGGCGCAACCAAGCTCTGCATCTCACCACGTGCAAGTGCACTTTCGTCCTCGTCTACAAAAAGGATTTAGCAGCAAAATTGGAAGAAGGGGAGACAAGGTGGCCAACCAAATCTAGCGATGACCCGTAGATAGTGCAAACCCGCATAAGTACGCTCGTATTCTCCAGAATCGATCATGTTGCGCAACACATCGATGGCGCCAGCTTTCAGGACGGCAGATCGCAGCCGTTCTGCGAACCCAAAGAAGAGTCTGTCAAACGTATTCCGGGCCAACGCACCGTGTGGGACTGACCACATTCGAGCAGTTCAGACAGGACTTGGAGGCCGTCTTCTCCTCGCAGACCGTCGAACCACCGATTCTGAAGCATGTTTATGATAGCCACACAGGCACTAGATGCGTCGTCGGATACCATTACAGCAACATCGTCTGACCGAGCGGGCAATTTTAAATGAATCCATCTTTTGTTGCGGTTCGCCAGAATGACCTACCGATCCTCACGAGCCGCGCCAGCGCGGAAGCAGCAGAGAGCGCCATTGATTTCTGGTTGAGCTGAGTGACGAGGGCGGGGATCGTTTTCGCCACCTTGACCGCCTCCGTCACAGCCGCCCTCACCGTCCTCACTACAGTTGTAACGTTGAATGTCCGAGATGCGACAGCCATGACGCCCGCGCACCTTGTGTATTCCCAAGGGTAACCAAAGCGATGATAGCACCATCGCACTTGCTCGGGTGACGGCTTTGCGCTCGCTTCGCGAGTTTTGCCAGGTAGCCGTCCTGGAACAAAACACGTTGGGTGTTGTCTTCGTCGAAGAGAGTCAATGACAAGGATGACGTTGGTCAGAGATGGAATACACGGCCGTACGTACCATGCTGCACAAATTCCACCAGCGCACGGCATGTTGCTTGTTTAGTCTCGTCAGAACACTGATCGAGCATGTCAAGGAACATGGACAACACTCCGAATTGGAGCATCGTCTCCCGTAGGTCATCTGTAAATCGATGTCGACAACACATTCTTGCCCCGAGCGCTCTCGTGCACAGACCTTCCGGGAGGAGGGAGCAAAGAACACGGGTCGCCGCTGGCGCGACAAAGTCGTCGAATTGCTTGATCAGTTTGAGAAGGGTAGCAATGATGGGCCCCGATTTCATAGTCGCCCTGCCGCCCTCTGGGACACGTCAGCGCAAGGTCAAGGGACTACAGGAACACACACCATCCTTTGCCAATCCGTTCACGACACTCAATACGGCGACCAGTACAGGGTTACCTGCCAAGATCGACGTGAGCATTACATGTGATGGCTACAGATTGTAGCTCTGTCACTTGCAATTTGAACGCAGCGCCTCGGTAATATCTGTCACCAAATCTATATCAATGAGTTTCTTGGCAAATTCGTCGTCCACTGGTGCAGATATCATCAGTAGGAGTCCACACACAGCCGAACAGTGTCGACGTACACTTCATCAACATGGACAAGGCTTGCGCGCTGTGAAAAGCAACGGTGGATGTCCCCTCCTCATGTTTGCCGATCCGCGTGTTGTCACAGAATTGGACGAGCATCTTCAAGTTCGCATCGCTGATAAGTCCTGCCTTCAATTCCGTCCGCTTGCAAAGAGACGACATGTATATGCAAGCACGACGACAATCCTTGTCGCTCTTTAAAAGTTCCGAGACATCATCCATGATGAGATGTTCGAGATCGCCCTTGGTTGTCCCCAGAGGCCAATCCCATTCCAACTCACAATAGGTAACCGCGGCGCTGAGCCGCACCACTCTATCTTTGCTCTTCAAAAATGCGGCCAGTATTTGTTTTGCATCCTGACGGGCACGGATAGCATTTTTATAGACATCTAAGTCAAGTATGTATCGTCGTCAGCACCAAGCGATCTGCGAGTCATAAACCCACCAAAGCTCGCCAAAAATGCGAGGCGGTCTAGCGCGTCCAGGGCTGATTGGCCACGTTTGAGATCATCGAGTAACGTCGGAACGAAACCTTCATCGAAAATGTCCTTCTCCCACAATATATCTGGCAGGTTCTGAAGGCGCTGGTGACTGGTTGCATCGTTCCAAAACATAGGCTCTGGCCACCCCACAGGGTTGTTGTAGAATCGGGCACCAGGCTTGTAGTTGTTCTTGAAAAGTACAGACGCGTGCACCTTTTGTCCCGGCAGGATTCTCCGGGAACACCCCAAGTGAGGCCTAGTGAAGGTGAGATGGGGGTCTGAATGATATCATCCTACTTTACCTCGAAGTATGCCTATCTGAATTGTAATACAGTAAACGTCTGAGAGGCATCAGTTCCAACAGCCACCATGCAGATTTCAGCGAAGGCGTGATTTGGGTGTTCAAGTCGTCGATCTTCCACATCACGTCGGCGGGTTCCATTTCCAGCCCGGCAGCGATAGCTTGACTCCGCATCCACAACAAGGGAATGTCCCCAGACTGGAGCTTCTCGTTCTGCCTGTTTCCACCACCCCTTCATGTCCTCGATGTCAGGATGGTGAGCTCGATCGACTGATGACGGCGGACGTACACGTCTGAATGGCAACCCGCAAACCAGACCTCTTTGATACGACCATCGTCACTACAGCTGGATCGTCCACCGTATACATACTCGGGCAAAAATTTGACCCGACGTTCGTCCAAAGCCAGGGCATGCCGGAAATAGCAAATATGTTCACAGGATGTCGTCGTGCCAGGCAACGTCCTGCTCCGACCGACGCCAACCGACGACACAGTGTCCCTGAAATGGTCGAGATAAGTACAAGTCAATGCAACGAGACCCACGACAAAGATTCACCACACCCCGACAAAATGGATGTGAACGTCGCTTCGACAGAACGTCTCCTGGAACGTTTTCGCCAATACAGTATACCTGGCCTTTTTCTCGGACTCTTTCGTCGTCATAGGTTGGCTGATAACACTGGTGGGTCTTGTCAAGCTCGAATGGTCGTCGCGCGTTTTTGAGTATAGGTCAAAGGCACTGTGAGCGTATCAGATGGATGCAAACCAGAGTACACAAGGGATCTTACAATGGGATCTGCTCGTTGTTTCCTGGGAGGAGTAGCCCGACCTATGTGTTTCATTGTATGATGGAACAGACAGTAGATTTTGGGAAACAAACACACCCGAGCAATCATAGCTGCCAACGCTCGGACTTGGTAAGCACCACGCGAAAAGCCTGGAACACGAGCGAGTTATACATAGCGTCAACCCCTTGAAACGAAATATGTCACCGAACAAAAAGATTCTATCCCCATCTTCATAGTTATCTGAAAGCCAGCGGTAGGAAGCCATGACGACCTTGTGTAGGTGCCTAGCCCAGAATGAGATCACCTGCGATAGAACTCGTGCGATGACGTACCAGCCAAAAACAATGTCCAAGTTGCTGGATAAATGATGACGCAGGGATGCGCCGGTAGCATTGGCGATCGTGCCCAGTCCGCTGCTGTAATACGTGCGCTGCTTGTCGTTCTTCGTGATGTGACTGTAGAGTTCGACAATGTTTGTATTCTACGAACGAATGTGAGGTGAGTGAAGCACAAATCCCGAGTGTGCCCGTGCTCAGCGTTACCTTGACACCAAACTGATTGGACGTGCCGTCAATGCACACCACGAGGTTTCTCGAACTTGGAGATTCATGTTCCGGGCATTTGAACGTTCGAGGGATTCGAGCCGAGCCTTCCCGCGTCGACATTGCAAAACGTATGCGTAACTGGTGCGTCAAGCGAGCATCCTCGACAGATAAAAGGTGCCGCCAACGAGCGTTAGAAACAGTGGTGGGTGGAGGCGAACCAGCCCACGCAGTCGACGCATTGCATTGCACACCAAGGAAAACCACGCGTTTCGCTTCTTGGGTACAACGTGTTGACCGAATGGAGGCTCCGAGGGCCACGGGCCGACCCGAACGCTGGCATGCTTATGCATCACCGTCGTCCATTGGTTGAAAATTGGCGCTCGCTCCTTGCAATGCGAATGCCATGTGTTTACCTGCTGTCCAGGATCGGCGAAGGTGGTCAGCAGAGCGCTTGCATCGCACAGATAGGCTAGTGGCGTCCGTCACTTGCACTCGGAAATGCAGAGACGCACCAATCAACCAGCAAACATGATGCACATTTAGCTGTGCCCACGATGTTTCGGAGTGGGGTTGGTGGCAGACCCCCTGTCTCTCAGCGCTAAAACGAAGCTGCCGGTGGGAGGAAATGATTGATGGTCGTGGCTCAGGCCTCAAGGGTGCAGCCGTTGAGAACAACCAAAAGCCAAATCAGCACTGGCACGGTGCACTCATACTTGATCCGTTCTGGCGCCGGGAGGCTGAAGGCGAAGTAACCGGATCCCGTTCAACATGCATGAAGCAACTTTGTCCACAGGACTGCATATTCAAAAATGCGGTCACTTGGGTGGTGGTTCATTCTAGAAAGCAGGATGGAGCAGAAGGTGGCGGCCCATCGGCGCGTGACTGCCGCCAATTAACCCCGACACCCTTCGATATTATCTGATAAATACCAAATATAATCCTTGACACATCTTGCCCACTCGGCACATCGGCATGCCCATTATTCCTACCTCCAAAACTTCCCTTTTTTAGGAGATCCTGGACGATTGTCCGCATATTTTTGATACTGAATCTCCTGCACACATTTTGAGCCTGCTCGGTGTCCCGACCGGTCAGCGTCCCTCGTCACTGTTCTCCCGACCCACCCGATGCGCGCCTACTACTTTGACAACACGCCCGGCGACCAACGCCGCCCCCACGACTCCGGCACGCCCGTCGACGACCACATCCTCGCCTCCATCGGCGTCCTCCACTGGCACATTCCCGTCCCCACCACGGCGGGCTCGGACTACCCCGACATCGACGCCATCGCCCGCGAGCGCGCCTACAAGAACAGAGACGTCATCACCATCACCAAACAAGGCCTCGGCGATCTCTACGAAACAAAGCTCAAGAGCTTTTACGAAGAGTCCGTTTCGCGCTCATGTTTCTTTTTTTTTTTTTTTTTTTTTCTTTTCTTTGTCATGCCGGTGGTCTCAAGAGAGATTTTTCTTGTTGACAGGCACATGCACGAAGACGAGGAGATTCGGTATATCCTCGAGGGCAGCGGCTTCTTTGATGTCCGTGGTAAGCCCTGTTCTGCGATTCGTGGCGCTGCGCTCGTAGCTGCGTCTGATCTGGGCTGTGTCTCTATGGATAGAACATCCCACTGATAAGTGGATCCGATGCGCGCTCGATGCTGGTGACCTCATGGTCCTCCCCGCTGGCATCTACCACCGGTTCACACTGGACGAGAAGAACACGATCAAGGCGATGAGGCTGTTCAAGGCAAGATCCCCTCGATATAACACCAGTCGTGTCTCGCACTCACCTCGTTCCCCCAGGACGAGCCCAAGTGGATTCCTTACAACAGGGGCGAGGCTACAGACGCCAACGAGTACAGGGTGGAATACCTCAAGAGCATCACTGTAAACTGAGCCCTGTCATCAGGTCAAATCGTATTGTTTCTGTAGGTGTATGTAGACGTCTTCTTGCGCCAGTTCCCCAAACACTCGTGAATCGACACGACCGTCGGTGAATGTTTGAGCAACAGCATCTCGACCAGTGTTACTACCAAGCTCAAAATACAAAATAATAATAGGCTTGTCTAAGAGTAGTCTATGAGGTAGACTGAGCTGGAGGACGTTCAACCAATAAGGATCCCACCCCGGATGTCTGAAGCGATTTGTTCCATTCGGTGACTTTTGAGTGCGCCATGACCTGACACATTCTCAGATCACAACTCCCCAGAAAGAATAATATTGACACACCTTCTTGGGATCAAACCGCAAGACTTGCAGACCCTCCAAGGATGCAGCACGAGAAAGAGCGACATAACTCTGGCCTATATCCCCTTCAGTGTCAGGACTCTAAACCATCGCTCAATCTCACCTTTCTCAAACACTCTCCCAAGGTCCACCCTCACTCGCTGAATGGTCTGACCCTGGCTTTTATGGATTGACATGGCCCACGCAAGGATCAGGGGTATCTGCAAGTGGGAAATGTAAGCGATCGTGATCACTCGATCAACGGCCACAACCCACCTGCATCCGTCGCGCAAGTAGTTTTCCTTCCGAATCCTCCACTCTGAACTCCTCCCTCATCACCAACACAGCTTCCTTGCCTCCCTCGGGCGTCGGAAATTCCACGACCGGGAACGCCTCCTCTTCTTTCTGCGATACGGGGGGCTTAGCCTTGCCTTCCATTTCCCCGCTCTTGACGTTCTCTTTCCCCACCGTTCTCTCTGTGGCGTTGACCAGACCACCATCCGGCCCCATCTTCACTTTGCGAACGAATCCCGTCGCTTTCGCAGCCCCTGGCCGCTTGTTGTCGTTCTCCCCACGAGTCGTGTCCATGACTTGACGGTACTTGAAGAAGCCAACCACTTGCCCGACACATCCATTCACGAGCATCTCGTCGACATTCTTGACGAGCATCACTTGGGCGCCTTTCTTGAGCTCAAGTGTCTTCTCTGCGAGAATGCCGGAGAGAAGACCTTCGCGCTTATCACTACGTGATGGTGCACTCGCAGGTTTGTATGCTGCGTGATTTGAACTGGATCCTGATTTTGCAGTAACAGTCGAGGAGGGTTTTTTGGTCGTTGCTGATGAATTGGGAAACGTGTCATGCGAGTGGAACGTGTGGAGAGCATATGGTAAAGCCTTGAGACGGGTAGCGTTTGCATTCGATACTTCATGCCTCATGGGGAACAGCTCTGTCGGCAGGATATTTGGTGCCGATGGTGGCGGGGGCGGGAGGGGTCTCGCGAGGGACTTGAATATTTTGCAAGCATCCGCAGAAATCGCTCCGAGTCGCATCTCGTTTAGGAGGGACACAAAATCTGAACGAGTCACGAGGTCCGAGGCATACGCAGACCAGAAGACAGTACTTACGATTATCCTTTTGACGGAATACTTTGCTCAGCGTGATGGTATGTTCTATGCAAGACTTCCAGGCCTCGCTTTCAAAGGCGAAGAAGGCCTCTCCCTTGCACACAGGCGGGAGCTGGAAAAAATCGCCCGTGACTACGAGCTACAAGCGTTGAGCTAGTATCCATGCTCGACGAAGACGCATACACGTACCTGAATTCCTCCAAATGGCTTGTCCGTCTTCTTTCGAAGGCGTTCTGCCAATGCGGCAAGCGTATTAAACAAGTGCCCATCAAGCATAGATACTACCATTCCAGGGAAATTGACATCAGAGTCATGACTGTGACACGTGCACAACTCACTTTCGTCAATGACCATCACCTTGACGTTTTTCCACCGTCGAAGTGCAGGCGTACACGTTCGTATGCATCTTATTTGAGAGTCAATGTCACTGTTCCCCGGCGTCACAGCACCCCAAGAGTGAACTGTCATTCCTGAATAACGAGTCGTGGATAAATCAGACCAAGGAGCGCAACGAGTATCGCGCGACGACATTCACCACCAATGTTGGATGCTGCCATACCGGTGCTTGCCGTGACGGCGATATAATCTGGTCTATTGGCGTGCTTGCGTCTCAACGCTGATATGATTGCCCTCAAGAGCAATGACTTTCCCGTGCCTGTATCCGGCGTGCCAACCGTCAACGCGTCGGCAGCTGTCTTCAGACTGCGGTGGGCAAAGGACACACCTGCAGATCCGGTGAAGAACACGTTCTTCCCTTGCTCTGCGACGAGCTGAAGCACGCTGTTCTGCTCTTCGCTGAGCTTGGCGACGAACGTCGTCTTGTCGGTGCCACACGTGGTGCTGAGCGAGATGCGCGGGGTAAAGAAGGCATTGATCTTGGGCTGTTTGGGTGGATTTTGTTGGTCGAGGTCGTCGTCGGCGTCGCTGGACTTGCGCTTCTTGGCGTTGCTGGCGGGCTTGAGCGGTGGCTTCCGCGTCGACGCCGACGCCATCGGGGATGCAGAGAACAAAACAAAACCAACGCGTGGGTCACGTGCACTGACTTTGCCCACGTTACCGGACCCCGAAAACCCTGTTCATCACCTCGTTCTCCGTCTGTCGAGTCCACACACTGCGACCCCGACCAGGGCATACTATTCTCCAAGACTGTGAATAGCACAGTGCCGAGTATCATGCGGTGTCCTTTGGTACGGTACTGGCCGTTGCGTAGTCGGGAGGGAGGACGGGATCGCCCATGTCGCCTTGAACCACCACCATACGTTCTTGTTCCATCCTCTTGCCGTGTGCCGTCTAGGTGACATTCTTGGAGACCAGCGTCTCCCGTAGCGAAGCATCCGACGACGTGCTCAGGTCCGTCCGAGTCTTGCACTGAAGGTCGCCCAGGGAAGAATCACGACGTCCTTGTGATCAACAAGGAATCCCTCGGAGATGAATTCGAGATAACGATCTCACTCGCCCCTCCAGTTTGGGTACAGCATCGGACCCAATCAGACACATTCTCGATGGCTCTGGCTGCGTTGACGTGCGTGGTAAATATTTCTGTGATCTTCCTCCCAGAGTATGCCACCGGGTCTTGGATTCACTGCCACATGACCTTCTGGTGCTTCCTGCTGGCATGAGGTTGTTCAAGGTCTGCGTTCCCTTCTCGCCACGGTCAGATCGAGTACTCGAAGAGCATCGAGGCGCAGTGAGATGTTGTCGCTGTCTCAATCCGTCATCTCTATTCGGACACCTGTGTCTGAGAGCGGAATCCTTGTCCCGTACGTTCCACGATGGAGGGAGGTTTTGTAATTCTGTGCGACCGCTCTCAAAAATGATCCCACGTAATGACCCCCGACGATTTGACCAACCCGTTGCGTTGCGTGGCATTGGTGCGCAGGTGTCTATGAGACGATTGAGCTGGTGTGACCTCGAACGAGTCCCACTCCTGGTTTGGTCACTCGACTCCAGTGAGGATTAATTCCAGTTGGTTCCCTGTCAAGTCGTAATGCAAGGCTTCGGCGGAACCACATGGCCCGCCTATTTATTGCCGTGCCCGTCCCGCCCACGCCAGCCGCCAGCCGCGTCGAACTCTCCTCGTCCTCATGCGGCGAGTCGCTCTCGCCGGTTTCCTCCTCACCGGAGCCCTCGCGCAAACATGGTACGGCTTCCACGACCTTGACGTTTGCCGCTCATCGTCGCACACACGTTCAGGTGCGGAAAGGACTACATGTCCGCGCAGGGCACTCCCGGAGGCACTTTCCCACTCCCATCCCCGTCCTCCGATGCCCTCCTCGCGCTCCGGTGCGCACCCGCCATCCGGCCCTACCTCGCAGAAGACGTCGCGTCCCCTGCGTCCATCCTCATCGATGCCCCGGTTGTATACTACGCGATCGCCAACGCAGAGCCTATTCCACTTTCTGCGGATGACATCGTGCTCGACGTGACGGTCAGCTTGGACGGACGGACCCTCGCAGCGGGCACCGTGCCACTGAATGCGACTGCATACGCGTTGCCGTTCAGTCTGGAGGGCATCACGCCCCAAATGGCGGCGTACAACCTTTCCTGCAAAGCAACGTACGCGGCCACTTCACAGACGTTCTCGGCGACGACGGCGCTGTCTGTGTTACCGAACCCGACGAACAGCTCAGTGACGAAGATGGATCTTCGTACGGGCGCGTTGTTGGCCAAACCTGCCACTGGTCTTGGAGGGACGTACGAGCCCGTGTTCCCCATCGGATTTTACACCACGTTTGATGACTATTTGGCGACGAACCTTTCGGTGATCAATGAACTGAAAGAACAAGGGTGAAGCTTCATTCGTCCTCCCCCACATGTTTGACGCTCACGCTCGCCTACAGGTTCACGATCGTGCGTCCACCCTTGCCAAGAGAATATCACTGTTAACTTTCCGAACAGATACACCCTGTTCCGGCATTCAGCAACTTGACCGCGCTCAACCTGGTCATCGACAGAATGCAAGAAGTTGGACTATACCTCATGTACGACATGCGCAATACCTACATGAACTCGACCTCCGTTGCCGAACAAGTCAACGCGATCAAAAGCCGCCCGAACCTGCTTCTTTGGTATACCGCAGACGAGCCCGATGGCACCTCGGATCCGCTCAACGCGACCACACTCGCCTACGATCTAATCTACAGCTTGGACGGGTACCATCCCGTCAGTCTCGTCCTCAACTGCCAGAACTACTACTGGTCGTCGTACACAGCCGGCGCCGACGTCGTCATGCAAGACGCGTACATGGTCGGAAACAACGTCTCCTGGTCCAACGAGTGGAACACGGCCTGCACGCCCGACTACGGCGACTGCGGTTGCGACAACTGCTTGAGCATCGCCGCAGGGGACACCGCAGCCGTGCCGCCCAACTCGCCGTACTACGGTGCCGACGACGTGCCCGCAAACAGCGGCATCGGGTCCTACTTCGACATTAGCGACCGGATGGCGAGCTTCAAGAACCGGCTGGAAGTGATGGGCTGGGAGCGCACCAAAGCCGTGTGGACCGTCCCCCAAGCGTTCGGAGGCAGCGAGTGAGTACATGGCCCTCTCTCTCCACGTCGTCGTCGGTTACTGATCGCGACCTGGATCCCGCTCGTGCTAGGTACTGG
>JBBPNQ010000824.1:0-11595 GCA_038090975.1 Boletellus pseudochrysenteroides
CCGCAATCAGCAATGTATTCGTCATCGAGTAGCCGAGAGTGGCAGTCAACCTGAGCATAAGTATGTGTGACCTCGATCACAGACTTCCAATTCGCAAGGTGCTTGCGTCTGGAAGAAGCTGACGAACCGATACCCGATGCTCGAGAACAATACATGAGCATGAAAATCAAAACCATGAATCTTTGAGCGCCAACTTCAGCCCTTCGAAAAACTCGCAGATGCAAGTGATATCAGAAACATCAGAAAGACAATGGGTGGGGTACGAGGTTTGTCGAGAATCCTGATCGGCTTCACTAGTATCTTCTGCGAGCCGGACTTGCGCCAAATGTCTCTCCGCAGGAGTTAACCACACGGTGTTATTTGGCCACGGAGAAGAATAATCAGGAGCTGGCCAAAAACATACCAACGTAAGGTTCCGAATCGGGACGCACACAATCCGGAAGTAACCACCTAGGTGGTTCGTTGAGTGAAACGATAGCAAGTAAATATTCCAGGGATCGGACGCACACCCCCAAGAAACCAATGAAGATCGCCTTCAACATAGAAAAGCCTGCATCTGAGGGTAAGGGAAGTCAGCCAACATGCTCGCCATAGACAGCCACCGATCGCACCATCTCCACGCTGCGATGCCCCCCTCCCCGTTCCTTGTTCCAAGAGTACCTGCAGCCCACAACTAGGCTCCACAAAAAAGTCAGGTGCCGGAATGTAAGGACGGAACATGTGAGAGATTCACACTACCAAATACATTAGATATAAGCAGATCGGAGTGTCAGTTCCTGCAGGGGGGAGAATTTATTACTGTCTCACGACGTAACTGAAACGGTACAAACCTTCCTTGTGTACCATCTTAACAAAAGGTAAATGGCATCTCACATTGCTTGGTCTCATTCCTGTGGATTTCGTCGCCTGACTTCGGGAAAGCCGATAAAGACGCGACAGGCCATGATGCTGGCAAATTGTGTGACACTAGTGAGAGAACTGGTCAAACCCCACCGAACAACACAAGTACTGGTGTAAAAGCTAGGTCTAACAAGGGCAAAGGTTCATGTTGCACAAGCATTATCTGATACCAAGGAAACATGACTAGCCTGGAGACATAGTTAAGAGCCTGTGGACGGTTTGAGCTACTGCACCGGCAGAGATACTGAGCTGCTTACCATATTGGAGGGAATCTCGGGTGCTGGAAAATACGGCGCGTAAAGAATTACCACAGCTAGATCATACTATACTGGACTCATCTATCTTCTTGGTGAGTCACCAAGCAAGGGACAAAACAGGGTATGAAAAATCCGGGTGACGTACCTCAAACTCGTGATCATTACGATACTGGGCTCTACCTGGAAAATCGATGGCGTTCCCAGTGATATCACGGTCTGCAGCACTGCGCTGCAGGTCCGCCTGTCATACTTAACCTAACAACAAAGTCAATCAATCACTCCGTGGTTCAAGGTGGAATCTGTCTATGCTCGTCACTTGTCAAAGTTGGCTTCAACCGATCACACACTGGAGTATTCAGTATGAATGGTCGGTAGAACTCAACTTGAGCACGAAAGCGGCTGCCAATCGCCAACACGAGAACCAGTAACAGACCATGTTGACTTTCTGGGGACGCAGATGATGTCGTCACCATCCAATGGCTGCATTCACCAAATAGATAGCTGTAGGATAAATATCATCAACCCCATCGATGGCGGTATGAGTGTATTTCATGTGAAAATATGTAATCCTTGTGCTGAATCTTGAATACGTGCGAAAGATAGAACAATCTGAGACTGATAAATGGTCCTCATTGCGGTATGCCGCCTCGGTCCTACGTGGGTATTTGGACATTCTCACCTCTACTATGGGCCCCTTGCTGAATCTGGAGTGAGAAATATAAAAATTACATGCATGACGGACAGAAAAGTCCAATAGGTACAAAATGACGAGTGACAGATCGTCATCTATTACTGACGGAGGTTCAGATAGGGCTCAAGAATATGTTTGGGATACCAACCTCACTAACATGGAGTAGAACTACTACTGCGCCGGTTCAGGAAAAGGCGGTGGAGGGAGAGGCCCCATTCCTAGGCGATAATACTGTTCAATCCGGGTATCGTGACACTGGATGAAGGCGACCTCACCCATCGAGTGATGAACCGAGGTATCAGTGACCGTGGACGATTTGTCGACGGTAGTCGTGTTATTCGAGTTGCTAGTTGTGCTGTGATTGCTGTTATCCGTAAGATGCTGATCTCCGGTCACATCATTGAAGGTGCCGTGCGAGGCATCGACCGTGGACGCTCCCTGGAAGAAGGGCATGGCGATGGTGATCGATAAGTTGCGTGGGAAGATTTGGAAGCAGGTACAAATATCTGCGTCAACGGACACTGCCACCGAAGCTCTGACAATAACCATCACCACCAGCACTATGGCAAGAAAGTCGACTCGAAGAGTGCCTCAAGGTAGGGCACGCTCCAGCACTCCAAAACATCCTTTGACTGCGATAAAGCAGCCATCCGTCGCCGTCGCGCGCTCAAAACAGCGGCGCAAGCAGGACTACTTTAAACATCAACGAAGACGACTTGCGTTCGCAGCCCAACGCGAGAAACGCTCGGAATGGGTTGAGACGGCCCGTGATACCCAACGGATCGTTCTCGGCGATGGCAAGTATGTCGCACAGAGTCTTTCTACCCATTTCCCTCCGTCTGTGGCTCAGTCAGCATTTCGGTATGCGGTGCCAGTGACTATGCTTAATCCTCAAGGCAGTTCGCCCTCCAATGTGGTGCATTCTTTTTACAACATCGCCCCTCAAATTGTCATCAGCCAACAAGGCACTACGTTTTACCCGCATTGCTCTCCTGACCTTGCCAACTGGCGTGGGTATAGGGCAAGCGTACCCACTTCCGAATCAGGCATCATTCGATTCGTTTCCAAGTCCACCCTAACCGCTGCAAGACACATGATTACCGAGAACCCGCGGTTTATGAAGCAGCAACCAAATGCATTCCCCACTTCCTCTGTGGGTGTCCTGTCCTTTGCATCTGCTAAGCGACCAGGTGGTGGGTTCTTGCATGGAGGTGACGCACAAGAGGAAACCCTTGCACGGTCAACATCACTTACAGCTAGCCTACGATCTGCGCAGGCAAAGGAATTTTATCGGACCCACAGAAAGTTTTTGAGCGCTGACGGTGCCGGTCTGCACGATCATTCCATGGTGTATAGTCCTGGTGTTGTCGCATTCCGTAGAGATGACGATGATATCGATGTTGATTCCGCACCGTCGCGTTCCAGCTCGACCATCGCACCCTATCTGATCAATGTCCTCTCAAGCGTACCTGTGAACGCTGCTGCCATTCGACAAAATTACCTTATCACGTCTTCAGATGCGCACGTCTTCGAGGACGGCATACGAAATACGATGAGAGACCGCATGGCGCGTGCGTTACGCATCTTTGAAATCTGTGGTGATCGCGCGCTTGTCCTCGGTGCATTTGGATGTGGATCCAGCCAAAACAGCGTCGAGATGGTGGCCGAACTTTGGGCAGAGTTGTTGGTCTGCGGGACGCGAGAAGGAACAGAAGCAGGTAAAGAGGAAACGCGGCCCCCAAAGTTTAAAGGGGTCTTTGAGGAAATTGTGTTCGCAGTCCCCGGCAAATTGTTCGCTCCGTTTAAGCGTGCTTTTGAGATGAAGGTCCTCGAGATGGAGGTGATTTCGGCGACAAATGAGTAGTTGATCGGGGCCTGTGTGTTTCGTACAATTCTAATCGTATCTAGATTGATGGTACATTGTCTATGTATTTCCTCTCTGCTTATCTGGCTAGTGTCGTATCTCATTTCGGCTGGTCCATTTGTACCGATTACGCACGTCGATTTTAATTGTCTTGTGGTCCATTTAGCACCACTCACGGATGTGCCTCAAACTATCTATTATCGGAGTGATCGATATCCAATTGAATCCTCACGCTAAGTACTACCCTGCCCCGCACCATTTTCTCTATCAGGATGACAACATTGCCAAAGGTCATGATATGTGGTATGGTCCACCCCCGATCCACGACGGTCTTATCATGTTCCGAGTCCTGATCTCCAATTTATAGGTGGCCCTCGATGGGCCCACGACGAAGTGCGCGAACTTTTCGATGGTATTGCACAAGTTATCGTACGTCAATCCTAGTACCCCACGGTCTAAACAGAACGGTTCATGTTCACGGACATCAATACAGGTGGACGACGCACCAAACCGGGCTGAATTCTTTGCTCGTTTCCAACCTGGTGGGCCATACGAGGGCACCGTCGGGATCTACCGGCGCAATGTCTCTGCAGCGCGGATCGGGATCTATGATCGCGAGCTCGTCACAACACTACCGCCCAGCGTGCAATGGATCGCGCATAACGGGGCGGGCTACGATCTTGTTGACGTACAGGCCTGTAAAGAGAAAGGTGAGCGACCACCATGATACCTCGGGTCGAACGTTGATGCACCGATCCGATGTCCCACTCCGGAACGCGATACCCAGGCATTCACGTCTCCAACACCCCTGGCGCCGTCGACGAGGCCACCGCCACGACGGCGCTGTACCTCATCCTCTCCACGCTCCGCCACTTTTCAAAGGCCGAACGGTCCCTGCACGCAGGGACGTGGAAGACCCCGATGTCGTCTGGGGAGACGCACGACCTCTCCACGCGTACGCTCGGGATTCTCGGGCTCGGTGGCATCGGGCTCCAACTCGCCCACCTCGTGCATGCCTTCCCGATGCGTGTGCTCTACCACAGCCGGCGCCGCGTCGCGGACGCACCCGCATGGTGTGAGTACGTCGACAGCCTCGAGGCGCTCTGTCGCGAAGCGGACGTGCTGAGCATCCATGTACCGCTGCGCGAGGAGACGAGAGGCCTCGTCGGGGAGCGCCAAATCAGAGAGATGAAGCGCGGGAGCGTCATCGTCAACACGGCGCGGGGAAAGGTGTTGGACGAGGAGGCGGTGATTCGGGCGTTGGAAGACGGACATGTGCGTGCTGTGTGTTTGCATGTGATGTGACGACTGATTGCATGTGCCCTTGTTATCTTGACGGTTTTGTGTAGTTGGCGGCTGTCGGTCTGGATGTGTTTCCGGACGAACCGCGGGTGAACCCCCGGTTGCTCGCGTTTCCGCAAAACGCGTTATTGCCGCACCTTGGGACACGTTCGCAGGATACGGAGAGGAAGATGGAAGTGCGAGCGATGACGAACTTGAGGGATTTTCTACTGACCGGGTCTGGAAAGGACCTCGTACCAGAATTGCGGTGATACCATGTACGCATCCGGCCCGGAATACGGTCCCGAGTATGCCGAAAGTAGATGTTTCACGGGCCGTTGCTGGTGTCGCCGGCCGGACTCGTCGTTGCGAATGTAAACACTTCATCGTTCAGTCTGCTCATGTGCCCCTGGATTCTTCCATGTTATCCCACTCGTACGGCCAGTGTTACAAGTCTGACTGACGGACTGACGAACACCGCATCAAAGCGTCGAGGATTACAGACTCGTTTGGGCTTCTCGGGTATGTGCTCACTCGTTCATGAGGCAAGTTAGCAACTAACCGACAAATCGCATTCAGTAGCATTTCCTACAGATTTATGACCTACATTCTCAAGAATGGGCGCGAGGGAGATTGTATGTTGCACCCAACAAATAATGTGGCCTCGACCTTTGGACCGGAGACAAAAACAAGATATAGTACAAAACCGGATACAACATGCATCACGAGACAAGAGAACCATCCATGAACCTCCGTATCGCACACAAAGAAACTGACAGCATTTGAGGAACTCAAACTCTGATGTATGTACACGAGCACGGTCCACCTCTTCAACGGCAATGTCCCCCAGCACCGAAGTCAGGGCATGAAACAAAATCGGACTCGAAGCATTTCTGGAGGAAATATCATCTTATACACGGGCCTCCGTATGAGAGGAAAGGAAACCTACGTCAATCGACGAGCTCAGATTCCGATGTGCACAAACACGATCCGCTTCTCCAACGACACCTCCCCGGCTGACTCCACCACTGCCGTGTTCAGCGCCGCAGCCGCGTGCTCAGAGTCAATGATGGGACGTTTGAACATCTCCGTGTAAAACCGAGTCACCACCTGGTGCGCGACCGAATCATCCACCCTCCACAATGTCCCAATTACCCCATTGAATCCCGCAAACTGCATCCCAGCCGCGAGGTGCAGCACCTCGTCTGGAGTCGACCTGTCCCCCACCGCCGTATGGCACGCAGACAAGAACGCAAAATCGGAACTCGTGTAGCGCTCCTGGATGATGCGCATCAACGTGAGCTTTCCGTCGCCCATCGCGAACCACGATTCGAACGGCTTCCTCGCGTGCTGCGCACCGTGACAGGCGAGGTGGACCCAGCGGTGGTCTCGGAATGCCCGTACGGCGCCCTCGATGGTGGCTGCGCCACTCGTGACGGTCTCAAACTTTACGTCGGGGGGCATGCCAGTCTCGTTTCGGATTTTCTCGATTTCGAGCTCCACCTCTGGTAGCTCGCTCAAGTTTGTGTTTGCACTCGGTCGTGCCTGACCGACGGCTGCGAACGAAATCATCTTCGCCGTTCCAGAGGCGTCGCGGGCCGCCTTCTGTGAACGAACACGGCCGCGCGCACGAATGAGAGCCGAGAGAGAGGGCGCGTATGAGGAGACGTAGATGTCCATGAGATTCTTCCCGACTTTACGGTGTGGACCTGCTGCATGGAACGGAAGGATAGTAAAGTTTGACGTTGGACACCACCAGATGCGCGAGCCTGCAGGTAGCTGAACGTCATTCTGGAGGGCCGTGACGATTGGTTCGACCACGGGAGACCACAGCTCCCGCAACATTTGCTTCACCCAGGATTCTCTGTTATTCCCATATGCATGTGGGTCCTGGGTAAGTTCCGATAATTCGGAACACAGTTGGACGACATCGGCGAGTGAGCAGGGAAGGGACACATGAATAGGTGGGCGAGTGTGGAGAACAATGAGAGCGTCGCAGGCGTATTTGCTTGCATTCACGATGATGACAGGTCCATATTCCGCAGCTTGTCGGAGGTCCTCGAAACGGGGAGGTAAGAGGAATCGTGAAAACCCGTCCAGACGACGAATCTTATCCACTACAGACTGCCATTCCTCTTGAACCCGCCAATACGGGTCCATGTCTTTGCCTCCAGTCCCTTCGGCATGCTTCTTGAGGTCTGCGCTCAACCGTGTGAATCTGCTCCCCAGCTCTCGTTCGTTACTACCCTGACTCTCCAATGCAGTTAAGGAAATGTCGAAACGGGCGAGTTGATTCCATAGGATTCCCCGACCTTGCTCGAGTAGTTCAACAGCCATCTGGAAATCCCCATGTCTTGTGGCACATGAAAATGCATTATTGGCCAGATTAGCCACCCTTGCTTGCATTGTCTCATGTCTGGAGTCTAGTGAAGAGGTGAAGGAGGTGAAGTGATCCAGTGTGTTGAGTGATGTTTGATAAGCCTCTATGACTGAGGAGTGGTTGTGCTTTTCAGCATTCTTGACCCAAGCTTGCATTGCCTCCCACAAATTCAGTGAAACTGCTGGACTACAGGCCTTCAATAACCTATAGGTTTCAAAAGCCTCATCCAGTGGAGGGAGTGGCTGATCAGGTGGGTGACTCCTTTGTGAGGACTGGAATGAAAGCAGAATGGTTTCAGCTAGTTGACCGGCAATCAATCCAAAGTGATGGTGTTGGACTGGGCAGGTGTCCAATGCCTCCTTCAACAGCTTGATTACTCTGATCAAATCAGAGTGATTCTTCATCACATTGTAATGAGCCTTTAATGATAATGAGAGGTTCCAAAGAGTAAGCCCATGATCTGGATGATTTAGTGGACACAGCTCAAGATGTTTTTCTTCAAGATAAATGGCTCTGTTGAGATCAGTTAGATTACCCTGCTTTTGATAACGTGTACTCAAAGACGTTGCAAGGTTTCCAAGGGCTGTACCATGGTCTGGATGACCTAGTGGGCACAGATCAAGCCCCTTTTCTCCCATTTCAATAGCCCTGTCCAAGTCTGACATATCATTGTGCACATAGTAGCGCTCCCACAAGGATAATGCAAGCTCACCAAGAGCTTTTGCATGGTCTGGGTGGCCTGATGGGCACAATTCAAGCCATCTCTGTTGTATCTCTATGAGCCTGTTTAGGTCTGCTTCATTTTGCTGGATGCAATAGTATTTCCACAAGGTCATTGCAAGTTCTCCCAGAGCCTCAGCATGTTCTGGATGGCCTAGTGGACAAAGATCAAGCCTTGTCTGACAGAGCTCAATGGATCTATTGAGATCTGAAATGTTTCCCTCTTGAATATAATGGGATTCAAATGCACATCCAAGGTCATTTAGAATGACAGTATGATTTGCATGTCCCAAAGGACAGAGATCCAACCTTGCCAGATTCACTTCAATTTGTGTGGCCACACAAGGCACATTTTTGAACTGCTTCCCAAATTCATTTAGCCTCTTGTGATCTTTCCTGAGCACTGAAACACAGTCATGACCATTAGGAATAATCTAAAGCACACATTCAATTGTAAATAAATTGAATTGAAACATAGAGCTCACAAGAGCATCACAGGTTCTGCATGTTATGGTCAGAACTGTGGGTCTAACAGATAGTCCAGGTACATTGCCTGCTAGCTATCAGCACTTGAGCCAAAGAGATAGAAATAGGACATACATTGCCACCCATTTCCAGACTCCAACAAGCTAGCTACATTGGTAACCATCTTATCACCAAGTGGTTGTTTTTCCCATTCAAGAGTGAGCTTCTTTGGAAGAGTCCAAATAGCAACTCTAACAGTAGTAGAGGCTGCTGCACTACTGCAGGGAAATGCTTGGGCAACCATAGTTACAAGGTATGGTGTGATACTTACAAGAGGAAGGGATGATTCCATATTGCTGTCAGGCCATCTTTTGATAGTTTTCCGGGACATGTTATTTTAGATACGTCACCAACGCCAACAGTGACACGGATGTCTCGTTTGGGAAGTCGGGACGAAAGGGTCAATCGAGCAACTACATATTAAAGTGAGTGTGGGCGAGCATGCTGGCCAGTCAGTGGAAACATACCCGTAACTTGGAAAGTAATTTTGTCAGTGTCGTTCTGGCTCATTGGAGATATACGGATGCAGATGGCTGCGAAATGGAGTAACCGGATGGAAAACTAGTATGAAGAAGACAGTAGGGGAAGATGGGATGCTGAGGATATATGGGTGACGAGACGAGAATTAGAAAGATGAAATAGAAGGACAAGACAATTCAGTAGGAATGGTGGTATAAGACGGGCGAGACTCAGGGGGGTTTAAGTGGTGACAAGACAGGGTACTGGGGCTCGGTCGTTCGGGATATGATGAGATGCGGTGAGGGATGGGAGGCACGATGGGCGTGGCAGGATCGAAGGCGGGAGTTGGATCTTCAGCAGACAAGTAGGAAATGGAACAAGGGCCGGCAAGAGGCGACACGACTGTGGCAGTGATGAGGCACAGGTAGACGAGGGCTTTTGGTGGAGCAAGGCTGAATGCGGCAGTGTGATAGGACAGAATTCGGGCAATCAAGGCGAGGTGGGGGGATGTGGCAAGTGGAAGAGCTCTAAGACACGAACGGCAATAGGAAACACAAGGGGTAAGATGGTGAACAGAAAAGGCAGGCGAGCAAGGCAGATCGATCAGTTGGGCAGAGACCAAGGGATAGAGGGGGCAGGCTGGATCGGGTCGGACAGGCGAGAGCAGATCGTGGTGGATCAATTGCAACAGAATGAGCGATCGGGAACAGGAACGGACAAATGATGAGAGGAGAATTGAGACGAGACTAGCATGGGAGGAGAAGAGCAAATAAGAGACCAATGCTAAAGATGAATTTATAGAACTTACAGGGAACAGA
The DNA here is from genome assembly GCA_038090975.1 of Boletellus pseudochrysenteroides. Lineage (NCBI taxonomy): Eukaryota > Fungi > Basidiomycota > Agaricomycetes > Boletales > Boletaceae > Boletellus > Boletellus pseudochrysenteroides. The sequence goes on from JBBPNQ010000824.1 coordinate 9,896, forward strand.
CCAGACCACGGCGGGGACAAATCAGGCACGAGATTGGGGAGCGATGAACGGGGGATGGCGTTTGGGCACAGGAAGGGTGGAATATCGGTTACGAATCGGATGAGGTGAAATTCAACAGTGCGGGGCAGACGGCAGATGAGAGGAGACAGAAGAAATGATTAAGAGCGGGTTTCAGGGTAAAGCAGGAGAAGACGACCACAGAAAAGGTTTAGACGACGGCAACCTGAGCGTAGGCAAACGGGTGGGGCCGAAGGGGGAGGACGCCGCGAGACTGGTGTAGGGCAGGGGAGCGCTAGAGGAACGGAAGACGGTCGGACGGGTGTTATGCGGAGGTGCAGAAGGCGGTGGGTGGGGTGGTGGAACACAGGATAGACGATGGCGACCAAAATTTGACGGAAATCAAAGTAAGGCTGGAACGGAAGAATAAGACGAGGAACGTGACCGATGAGACTAGATCAACGGAGGGTGAGAGATGGTAATGCACTCACGTAAACTGAAGGGCGATGGGAGAGATACTAAACGGCCAGTGATTGTAGAAATGTGGCGCTTAGAGCAGAGTGACAACTGGACTGGAAACCGGGGAGATATGGAAATGCGTCGAGAACGCAGGCAGAGGAGGGCTAGTGCGGGGTGAGTGTAGAGTGTCTGGGGAAGGAAGAAAAGACGCCGATAATGGTATAGCGACACGAGGCCACGTAAAATCACGCTGCAGAAACGGCTGACACGCAGGTACGATGTCTGATTGGGTAGATCCAAGCTGTGGAACCTGGGAAGTACCGTTAGTGGAACCGGCGAAGAGAGTAATAATAGGATTCATCGGATCAAACTAAATTAGGGTCCTACGCCGTTGGCTCTGCCACAACCGAACTTTAACCTGAATAAAAAAACAGTGAGCATTGGACGACGAAGGGTAGACACCCAACTACTGGCCACCACACTGCAAGCTTACATGATCAGGCAGTGCTGCATTTCTGGAAAAAAAAAACTTCCTATACGGCGATAGTCAGTGAACTTGGTCGTATCCGCACTTGTAAGTAGTACTTGCCTGTCACTCAGGATACTACTGACAAACTATCATGGGGCTGTTCGAGAAGCTCATTGTTTTTCCTGAGTCGGACGAAATGACTGCGGTATCATCTTCCAGCACGATTAAGAAGAGTCTTGAATGTTGTTGAGTATGTACTGGGGAACGGTGAACGCAAGTTACGCAAAACACCCAGCGGGGATCATGGCCCGACCATGCCGAGGCGAGAGCCAGTATCAGTTTGGCTGTGACGATGTCTGTGGGTCAATGCTTCCTACGTCACGACTCTCAATGTCAGGTTCTGACCGCAGGGCATTATTCGAGGACGACGTCCCGCCATCTCGAGCGATAACGATCGGGAAGAAAAATGATGGGACTATTTGAATCCATGCTCCGAGCCTCCGACGTCGACGCAGTATGTCTCCCTCCTCAGCACACCCAATCCCAGTACTCAGCAGCCCTCCCATACCTGCTTCCCCATGCCTTTCAGCCCACGAGCGCGGTAAATACGACGGTATGGTCGGCATCTACCGGAATCACACCTCCACAGAGCGCACCAGTGTGTTCGACCATGAGATCACGTGTGCGCCCGCATAGACGGGTACTATCAAGTGGATCGCTCACAATGGCGCCGGGTATGACCAGATCGACGCATCCGAGTGTGTATAAAACCTGT
>JBBPNQ010000825.1:0-11593 GCA_038090975.1 Boletellus pseudochrysenteroides
GATAGAAAGCATGCCTAGAAGGGTTGAGGCAGTTATCAAGGCCAAAGGAGCTCATACCAAGTACTAGACAGTTGAATTTTTGTAAAGTCAAAAAACTGTCCGCATGACATGTCATTTTCAAATGGCTTCTATTCTATCCATTCTCATCCAAATCACTTGATTCTTGAACCAATAGAAAGCCAAGCGTACATACTTCATTTCATACACTTGTGGTTTAGGGCTAGGGTTAGGGGTTATTGTGTTTAGTTGTAACTAATGTAAAACATGCAAACATGTGGACAGTTTTTTGAGCCACTGTATCTACCAGCTGAAGTTAAACTTAGAGACCCAGCGAAGCTGAAGAAGTCAGAGGTTGACAGAATCCTTGATTTCTGAAAGGCCCAGGATGGAATTGCCAGAGATGTCCTCTGCTTTCATCACACAATGGACTGGAGAGGAGTATTTGTGAGAGCAGTTGGTAACAATCAACATGGCAGCAACATGCATGATAATACTGACAATAATAGAATGGATGGCCAGGACAGTGTACCTGTGCACCCCATCATACCACTGTAGCTTACAGTAACTGAAATTGAGACAGCCCAGCACCAATCAGTAAAATGCCAAGGATAACTCCAGCAATTCTTCTGACAGCCCATCAGTGGGGTCCAGCAATTTCACTGACAAGTTACCAAAGCTAAGTGCTCACCACTGGCAAATTAATGGAGTAGTGGTGAACTCCCTGGTTGCTGGACCACCATTGCATGGAAAGCAGCCACAAGTCTGTATCAAGGCCTTGACTAGTGAGGAGGAGAATGGACCACTGGTAAAATGCACCAGAACTGCAGTTAGTTTAAGAAGCAGCCCAGCAACAACTCAGCAGTCAATGCAGCAAAAACAAGCACTGAAGGCAGCCAATCAAGGTTTCACAACATCTGTACCTGCAAAGTGAAGGGTTGAACAAAGTGGGGAACAATGTCCAAACAGATGAAGGTCTAAATTACAGTTTTATGGGCAGGCATGTCATGTCATGTACTATAGAGAGTGATATTAGGGATAGTGGAGTAGACCCAATACATTCAGAGGTTTTGGCAACCTTGATGGCCAAATTTATTATTCTGGTAAGGGTATCACTCACATACCTCCAGTGATATTGGCCCTCATGTATGACACAGCTGGGTGAGGTTCCATTAACAGAGATGAAGTGACCAACATGAATGAAAGAACACTGATTCTGATTATATAAATATCATTGACTGGCTACTGAATTTGACTCCTGAGTCACATAATTCACTGTAGTGATTGGATATCATTATAATCAATATTCTGGGATCAGTGCTACATGATGACATATTCTAATGGTTAGCAGTTTCCAAACTGACATCACCACTTGCTGATGGACTGACTTCTGCTGATCCTACTGAACCACCTCTCCCTGCCAATCCTGAAATTCTCCTTGTGAGCTGATTGACAACATCTGGCTGGTGTGCCAATGATTCAATCTCCTTCTGGAGCTCTTGTTTTTGGTAGGCTAATTGCATTAGCTTTGTGCCATATGCACAGTATGTTGTTCAGAGATATTCATTGGCTTCATTTTTAATGTGGCCTGGACCCCAGCTGCTGCTCCTCATGGTGGCAGCATGCTGTGTAGCATTGTTGCAACTTTTTGCACTCATGGCCAGTCATGAGCATGTATTATAAGGTATTCCTTTCCCACATACTATGTTAAGGCATGTTAATAGACCCCACATTCCATGCACATGGAATGACAAACAATGTCATGTCATTATTATATAGCTGGTATTCTTATCAGAGTAGTACCTCATGATAAGGAGCATGTGATGTCCTCATCCCTTATAATACATGATAGTACATGAGTTACATTGGGAGTTATAATCATGGGTACGTGGCCATGAGGCTACATCTTAAGATACTCTCAGTCCATTCTGTTGGTTACTTTTCCATTGTATTCCAGCCATGGGCTTGGAAATAAATGTAGCATGAATTTGCTCATAGAAATGATATTACAGGTAATTCTGTACTAATAGCCAATGCTCAAATTGTTAATACTACTTCAAAGTACTGCTGCCTGCATGACCATCAACTTCCAGTGAGACTTAACCACCCAGATTCAGACCTCACTGATGGTGACAGCATTGGGGGGTGGGGAATGCAATGGTATTGAGGGGTGAGAACCAAAATGACGCCAACAACCCAGGACCAAGACAGTGTTGATGAGCAAGGAATGAGATGCAACTCACTTGAATATCCCACCATCTGTCTGCCATCCAAGGCTCATCATAAAATTGCTCAAACTCAACACTGTTGTGCTTGTAAGGACATCCTGCACCCCAAACAAAGTGGGGTGCGAGATGAGGGTTATTCAAGAGATCAACCACCCACTGCCACACAGATCTTGTGTGAAGCTGGCACCTCTATGTGGTGTGAGGCATGAGGGTAATTGAGGTTGATCAGATCCAGAGGAGGAGTGTCCAACCAAAACTCAATTGGGTTCTGAAAGGGTGGCAAGGGTGGCTGAATTGCTAGAGGAGAAAGATTTGCCAGTTCCAGGACTGGTGTGTCAAACTCCATATGTGGGTAACAAAGCTGGGAAGATTACAGAGGCAACTGGAGCAGAGGGGACCCAACCAGTATCAGGATTGCAGCAGAATTGTGGAATGTCTGAGAGCTGGACATCATTTAGGATTATGCCAGCAAGGATAGGACCAGAAATGCGATTAGGCACAGAGGAAAGAGAGTTTCGAACAGAAGTAGGGAGACCATATGGACTGGGAAATTCTGAGTCAGAAGTGCAAGAAGTGCATAAGGGACTAAAAATAGTAAAAGGATTCTCATGGACTTGCAAGTCTGTGGAGCTTGTGGAGAGTATTACTCTATCACCATGATAATGGCATTCCCCTTGTTTTATTGAGCTGCCACAGATTTGGCAGGCTATTTCAAATGGTACACCTGATGATACCAGATGCATGTCCTCAATAAGATATAGAAGTGTTTCAGATTGGGAACACAGAGGAGAAAAGTGGTGATAAGAGTATTGGCAAGGCCAATTTGCAGGTCTTGTCTGAGTAGATGAAGGAACAGGCCTTGGAGCCTGAGGATGAGTGAAGATATGATGGGTTAGATGGGCAATAGAAGGGCTGGGTGGTGGAGGTCTGGGAAATGGCCAGGTAGGTCTATTACTTATGTTCTCTACAAGATTGCAAATGCTGCAGGAAAATGTGAGATTATGCATCATGTTGTTAAGAGTAAACATAAAGATAATTAAGAGGGTCTTGGGTGTACATTGGAAGATCAAACCACCATTCCTGAAATTGAACATGACTGTGTCATTGGTTCATATGCTTAAATGTCCTTCCTTGATTGCTGAGAACATGTGAATGATCACCAGCAATACATCAAGGATTAGTGGATGATACCACTGTTCATAGCACAAGACCATGGGAGACATTGATGAATTCAAAGACAAACTCCACTTGTCAAGTGGGGCTCATAACCTTTTGGGAGATAACCTGAATGCAAAGGGACAAAGGAATAGAGCTCAGGTGGGAATGCTCACCTAGTTGATGAACAGAGTGGTAAGATCAAGTGATACAGTAGTAGATGATCTCTAAGAGGGACTCAGGTAGAATAAATCAAGAGATAACTTGTTAGATTAGATGATCACTAAACTGATCATCTTATATATGTAAAGACAATGTTTGTATCTATATATGAGAGAGACCATAGATAGAAACATTCTAGAAGATTAGATAAGAGTTCTAAGTAAACAGCCAATAACAGATTGAACTCTAAGTATGGCATGCTATAATGTCATGATGGTGCAATTATGACATCAGTATGACATCATAAGTCTAGAATATTACTAACATGAATAGTGTCAGTCAAAGTCTAGACTAAAGGTCTGGATCAGATAAGATAAAATAATATCATGATCTGATAGGGGCTAATGTAGATCAATATCTACATTCTTAACACTCCTCCTCACTGTTCATGTTGGAAATGGGATAAGTGTAAGCATCTTCCTACCCCCAACAAACTTAAGTTTCCCTGAGTTCTTAGTGAAGATGTCTTTTACAAACACACTCCTAACCCCTATCATAACCTTCATGGGCACTTGATCTTTGACTGTTATCTTATCTTTTGGACTTAGAACCTTTTCTGGACAAACCCTCGCATGACCAGTCACATGACTTGGTCTAGGCCCATGAGGTCATTATGATATCATGTCTCATTCCTTTAATCTCTGTCCCTTCTCCTCCACCACATTACATCATGCACAGCATCATTAATCTCCATCATAGTCCAGAATGCTCTAGTCTATGCATGCACAGACCAGTAGCACAATATGTACAAACACTTGTACTAGTATAAATACTTGAATCCAAATACCCCAAGAACTCTAGTCAAGTTCTTGTGGGTATTCCCCTAGTCCTTCCCTCCTTCCACAAGTTCAAACATTAGTGGCCCTAGTCCTGTATAGGATCTAGTGGTCACTCACAATGTCTGTAAACTGAGTATTAGTGGTGACATAGAAGAGTTCTACTTCACCTTACTCAACAGCTTCATATATGTAATGATTAGGAATGTGAATGTGTTTTGTTCTACCTTCTTGTGCTGGATTGGATGCTAAAAGGATGGCTCTATGATCATCCACACACATGGGTATGCCCAATAGTGTGGATTTGATCTCTCCAAAGAGACTAGTGATCCACTGTAATTGTTTAGCACATTCAGTCATTCCACAATATTCTGCTTCTGTAAATAACAGCCAAGCACATTTTTGTCATCTAGAAAGCCATAAGACTATTCTGTTTGCTAAAAATATAGCATAGCCAGTAGTAGAGCAAGATGTTTCAACATTGCCTGCCCAATCAGTATCTGAGTAAGCAACAAGTCCAGATTCAGTTCCAGGAGCAGAATACTTTATGTAGAGATTTTGAGAATGAGACAGATAGTGTACTATCTGCATTGCCTTCTGCATATGTTCTTCTGTTGGATTAGAAGAGAACTATGACATTTCAATCATGGCATATGCAATATCTGGTCTGGTTCTGAGCATGATGTAAAGCAAGGATCCAATGACTGATGGATAGCAACTGTAAAGAAAAAGATTCTCTTTTCCATTATTAGGATGTGGGATATGCCCAGTAGGAAGAGGGGCAGAAGTATCTTTGCAATTCTCTTGACCAAAACACTTGACAACTTTAGAAGGGTATTTGATTTAATCAAGAACTAAAGTTCTAAATTTATGATTCCTCATATTCCATATACCAAGATATTCTTTAGCTTCATCTAAATTGTGAGATTCTCATTTCTTCATGAGCTGTTTCTTGTGAGAAAGAATGAGTACCCTATTACTACCAACAAAAAGCATTCTCAATGTAGATAACAATAATAATGATGTTTTTGCCAATAAACTTAACATGAACACCAGAATCTGAGGTACATCTTCTAGAGCTGAAGCTTACTAGATTTTTGTGAAGCAGTTTGTTCCATTGAAGGGCTGCTTGTTTGAGGCCATAGATGGCCTTGCAAAGTCAACAGATCCTAGATTCTTAACCCAGAATCATAAAGCTTTCTGGTTGCACCATATAGATTTCTTCATCTAATTCATCAAAGAGAAAGTTTTGACATCTAGTGTTTCAATTTCCCCATAATGAAGTGCTACTAGTGCTAAAACCAGTTGAACTGTTTCAAACTTTGCAATGGGTGAGAATGTTTCTTTGTAATCTCTAAAGATCTGTGTAAAGCCTTTCATAACAAAGTAAGCTTTTACATGATTCCCAGATCATATGGCAAATACTCATCTCCCTCAGATAGGTTGATGACCTTTAGGTAATGTGACAATGTCCCAGACCCTTTGGTCTTGTAAGGATTTCATCTCTTCTTTGGTGGCATTGTACCAAGCTTTTTGTTGATCTTGAGGTAGCTTAGCTATGTCTCAGTATTGTTTTGGTATGGTCCAATCTCCATGATCTACAGCTACTGCAAAGTGATGTGATAGCCACTTGCAGCTGTACATTTATCCTAGATTATCTTGTTCATTTGATGGTACCTGATGTGAAGATTCAGGTTCAACTTCCAAATTTAGAGGCTCTAACTCCTCCTGAATTGTTTCAAGTCCTTGATCTATATCTCTCTGAATTTGTGCAGGTGGTTGATTACCATATGCATTATCAGGTAATATTGATATTGATGAGGACAAATTTGAAACTCGGGTAATGATTCTCCAGATTGTTGTCTGGGAGGCAATCAATTGGCTCCTGCTGGTCCTGGTACCATCCATTCATCATCATGAGATGGTGAAGGAGGAGAATTTGAAACAAGATAATGTTTATGCTGATGCATATCATCCAAATCTGGATGTTCTCTAGATTCAGGATATTGTCTTCTCACACCTTGTTTGAGCGGAGAGAATAATGTTCACTCAGAGCAGATAGGACTATCCTCAATCTAGGGGTGATATTGGTCTAGGAGGGAAGAGTGGTGGGAGCCATGGTGCTGTAGAAGTACCCTCAGTACAAGATAGAGTCTGTGACTAATAAATATATTGCACACCTGTAGAAGTACCCTACAGAATGTAAGTATAATGTACAGGCAGGTAAGTAGGCTGATCTCACCTCAGTATGAGACAGAGTCTGTGATGAAGTGTAGATGCATGATATGAAGATTATCTACCCAAGATTACATAATACGGAACTATCCAAATGAGTCTGTTTGAATGTGGTCCAAACAAGAATCTGACAAAAAACAAAGTACAACACTCCCCCTTCAAATAGACAGGTGTAATCCCAACTTGTGCACAAAATGCTTAGCCTTGATGCTTGACAAAGACTTGGTAAGTGTATCTGCAATCATATCTGAAGCAGGGCAATGATGAAAAGAAATAGGGCCATTTTCAACACTGAAGCGAATGAAGTGACAGCAGATATTGATGTGTTTCATTCATGCATGATAGCTTCCATTGCACACTAACATAATAGCTGATCGATTGTCACCATATAGGACCAGTGGGTTCATGAGTGGCTCAAACTTCTCGCCTATCAAGCAGTGAAGCCAAATTACTTCTTTGGCTGCGTGTGTAGTGGCGATGTACTCAGATTCAGCTGTGGATAAGGTGACCAAATCCTGTTTTCTCAACCCCCAAAGGACCACTCCCCCATCAATGAGAAAAGCATATCTAGTGACGGCATGGCAATGTTCCTGTGTCACACCATCAGCATTGATGTACTCAACAAGGCCTATCATTCATGTCCTGAAGGTGAGTGCGAGCATTTTAGTATCTGTGACATGCTTGTGAATCTGTTTCACAGCTTCTCAATGGTCTCATCCCGGATTGGTGCAGAACTATGCAACAAATGATGTTGTGAGTGCTATATCCAGACGGGTTCCACTAGCGAGATGGATCAATGACCCAACTGCGTGCCAATATGGGATATTATACATCTCTGCTAAATCACTCATCATCTTCAGCAACTGCTTCACAGATAATTGGACATGGGGGTCGAGAGGGATTGAGACCAGTTAGACATCGGAAAAATTATACTTGGTGAGAATTGCATTGATGTTAGGGTTCCTGGGACAAAGATATGATGTGTGCTGCACAATCACATGTAACTTTCATCCCGAACAACCAACTAATTGGTCTAAGATCAGTAATCCAAAAATGAGCCCCAATTTCATCTATAAACGCTTTGACAAGGGAAGACGAGTCTCTGGTAATGGTGCAATCATCAACATGTGATGCGAGGACTAAGATATGGTTTGCAATTGTCATAATGAAGACTCCCCAGTCGGCCTCCATATGTACAAAGCCCAGTTCCTTGAGCATACCCCACAAATGCTGATAACATTTCAATGCACCCTGCTTGGAACCATAAAGGGCAATGCAAAGACGAGCGACAAGGTCGGGCCCCTGCTTGTCATAACCAGGTGGGAGTTCTGTGGAGATAACTTCATTATCAACCAACTTGCCATTTAGGAACACACTGTGAAAAATGAAACCATTGATATCCCAGTCGTGGTGAGCAGCAATAGCCACAATAAGGCACACGGAAGTGAGATGAGCAACTGGTGCATAGGTCAATCGTAATGAACACCATTCTGCTGGTTAAAGCCGTGAGCAACAAGTCACACCTTATACCTGTGATTGGAGCTCTGCTGATTCTCCAGTGACCACTGATTGTACAACGTTCCTTCTTTGAATGTTTGGGACTTCGACGTACACTACAACGGAAATGAGTAATAAATTATATACAAGATAATAATACTAACTATGTTGATGTTGATAGATGCTTGGAATAGGCAATGCTGGTGTTGATGCAGTGGCTGGTGGCACTTCCTTTTCCTTCCACTTCGCTGGTAGATTTGCCGGGTGGAAGGTGTTTGCATTCGCCAATCAGCCAGCAATACCATGGATATCAATAGAGCGGAGGTAGCTCGACGGGAGGGATTGGTGGCGAGTTTCACTTCAGCCATCTGTGCTGGTGGAAGGGATGGGGGAGACAGCGTGAGAATAGGTGCAAGATACCGCCTGAGAGCGTGACTGTCCAGAGACAGATGGGATTGCCAGATTACATTTGCTTTTCATTTGCTTGTACTCTGAGCAGACCCCTTTTCTGGTGACAGGAATGGAATTGGTATCACGCCTCTTTCAGGTATCACAGAGGACCTTGCCAGCGACATCAGTGGTGTTGGTGGTTGAACCAGCCTTTGGTGCTCTAACACTGACTACCATGACTGTGCACATATGTTCTGCCTTCTTGTGGGGCCAGGAGTCTTCAATAGTGGGCAACCCCATTCTTCTTCCTTCACCTTGATGGAGGGACTGGGCTCCTTGACCCCAGAGACGTCCTTCGCTGATTGAAGGACAGAACATGACCGGCCATACCTCGGTAGTTGCATCTCAATGTCCCTTGGGGGTACCTCACCTATGACTGTTCCCATCCCCACATTTTCCATCTCCACATCCCAGTCCTATGCTGGTGCCTTCCCCTTGCCTTTTAACCATCTCGGTCCCAGGTTCGTCAATCACCACAGGCCAACATGTGTCATTCCCAGTAGACGTCGGCAAAAGTGAGGCGCTTGGCCCAGTCTTCTCAGGGTCTACTAACACAAAGTTGACTGGTATTGAGGGTGCAGGCTAAACTAGTACTAGGTGCTACTTACCACTGCTCCAATTATTGCCTGACCATACTCCGAGCTGGATCTGGCTATCATGTTGATCAAGTCAGGCCAATGCCGCCTTGATGGCATCAGTCTCATGAGAGATAGTTCCTTGCAGGTGGGTTGAGTTGAGGTTGACATTGTACGATGAATGTGGGAATGGATGTGGGTAGAAAGTAGCAGCTGGTTGACAAGGGTTGAAGTAATTACTGACTTTTAAACCCCTGATGTGGGATTACATAATTGTAGCTGATTCTCATCACTGCTGGTCCCCCATTTGTTTAATGAAAAAATGCCAATTTCACTGACAACTGTATTATGTAATGTAAGAATTTAATTTGAGTTGTCAAAGGATTGTGGTACAGTGGTGATTACATGGTCAATGTTCCAATCATCCAACCTCCTCATCTAATTCCATCATGCAATTCAAAACACATAATGCTCAATGCCTCTGCCCCTCACACCAGATGAGATTTATTGGTTTCCCTGACTCATCTCCACTGTGATCTCCATCAGTGGAACAATCTGCTGCTGTTGCTTCATACAGGATGACCAGCAAAAGTCTCACTCTACCTCAGATGTTCTCAAACCTATGGATGTCAATGCCCCACTAGTACTGGATGCATTCTCACTCTTTACCTCAACCTCACAATCTCCTCTCCAAATCAACTATCCAACATTTCCATTTCCATCAACCCAAATCTCGCAGCCATCAGGAACAATCGAATTGAATGCACAACCCATCTCCAGAAATTTTACCCTTTTCTGTCATGTCCTGAGGAATATCTAAGATACTCCTCCTGACCTCCAACTGGACCTTGACAGTTCACTCCTGCTTGACTTAGAAGTTTATCTTCTAAAGTCTTTACACTTGTCTTAAGGATTGCTTGTGATTTCTTTGACCTCTCAACTCTGATCTGCAAATCCAGGACAAGGATTCTGAAAAAGGTGTACCACATTTGGTGAAGCCGAGTCCTGCCTGTCAAGCATAAATCTGGAGCTCCAGAGTTAGCTCCAGAGAAGTACCAGTCTTAACAGTATATTAGATTCACAACTTGTCAAAGTCCTCGTAGTCTCATCCCATGGCTACTTGTGCTACTAGATTGCACACTCACACACTTGGCTCAGCACCTCCTGTCCCATCTCCCAGATACAATCCCCTAAGTGCTTTTGAAAGTGGTCACTAAGGCCCTGAACTTGTGGATCAATTTTGGACTTTCTCCATGTGCTGTACTCCAGCTTCTTCTGCCTTGCAGGCATGCTCTCCCTGACCATCTCCAACTCTAGGAGCACACATCATCAAACCCAAAGATGATGACAATGAGACCACTCAACCAAATTATTGCTCCCAGCAAAGTTTCCACTCAAGAGAGCCCTCTGTCCATACCCCACCCAACAACAGCAGTCCACCAAATGGATTGGATGGTACATGAGGTGACCCCTCCAAGGATGATGCTGACTACCCCAGAGAGGACATGTATCCCTCTGACTCCAAGAATGAGCAAATCCTCCATGACATGCTCATACAGCTTGTGAACACCATCTGTGGTCTGGCCAGCTCTTCTTGCTGTCCCTCCTCAGATTGAGGCTCATGTATTAAAGTTCAAGAACCCCACCAGTTTGACAAGACAGATACATGCAAGCTCTGGGTGTTAAAGTAACATTTGCACAATCCTACTTAAAGGGCATGGCACTGGAGTGGTTCAAACTGGACCTCCTTCTGATGGAAGACCCCATACTCCATCTGCTCTAGATGGACAACTTCAAGAAGTTCATTCTGGAACTCCAGATGAACTTCAGACCACATGGACCTTGTTGGTGATGTGGAGCACCAGCTCAACTACCTGCCAATGAAGGATAGCCAACAAATCAACAAGTATCTTGTTGAGTTCAACTGGTACACTTTGCAAGTTTACAACAGTCTCCCAGATTGCATGAAAGATGAAATATTTCATGTTAGGAAGCCCCCCACTCTCTCTAAACTCTGACACCTCACCCAGGCTATTGATGCACACTATTGGGAGCACAAGTCCAAAGCCAGTCAGCCAGCAAGCAGAGCCCTCCAACTCCAACTCTGATATGCCCACCTCCTCATCTACCTACTCTGGCCCCTCCAAGGACTCTAAGGAGTCCAAGGGCAAGGGTGCCAACGCCTCCAACAACTCCCCCACCCCTAAGCCCAACTTAACCTCCAAGTTGGGCAAGGACAGAAAACTCACCACCAAAAAACACAAGCAGCACTTTGATAACAAGCTCTGCATGTTCTGTGGCTCTGCAGGCCACATAGCTAAGGACTGCCCTAAGTCTTAAGGGTGTCCAAGGTTGTGCAGTGACAACTCTGGACACTAACCTAACCAGAGGTCTCTTTAGAGACAAAAAAATAGTCTGTGACCTCCATGACTTCACACAGGAAGGAGGTTCCATTGAT
>JBBPNQ010000826.1:0-11586 GCA_038090975.1 Boletellus pseudochrysenteroides
CAAGATAATGACCCTAAGCATACCTCTAGAAGAGCCCAGAAATGGTTTGAAGAACAGGATATCAAGCTTCTAGACTGGCCTGCACAATCTCCAGACCTCAATCCAATTGAACACACTTGGAATCACCTCAAAACATCTCTCTCAGGTTATGAGAGTGCTTCTATAGGAGTTCATCAATTGTGGGAAAGAGTGGTGATGGAGTGGGGGGAGATTTCTGTGGGGGGGTGTCAAAAATGGATAGAAAGCATGCCTAGAAGGGTTGAGGCAGTTATCAAGGCTAAAAGAGCTCATACCAAATACTAGATAGTTGAATTTTTATAAAGTCAAAAAACTGTCCACATGACATGTCATTTTCAAATGGCTGCTATTCTATCAATTCTCATCCAAATAACTTGATTCTTGGACCAATAGAACACCAAGCGTACATATGTCATTTCATACACTTGTGGTTTAGGGCTATGGTTAGGGGTTATTGCATTTAGTCATAACTAATGTAAAGCATGCAAACATGCAGACAGTTTTTTGAGCCACTGTATAGAGATCTCTATAGCATCTTGCCAGAATACTTTAGGAAGGCAAGCATGATGACACATGGCTTCTACCTTTTCTAATATGGTTCTGTTAAGGTACTGTTTAGCAATACCCACTTAGCTCAGCTACTGTAGTTTTTGCTTCAGCTAGAGTAGTCAGAAATACCTATCCAGTTGATTGTACCATTGCACACTCTCAAAGCCATTGACACCCATGCTCTCATTGATGGCAGTGCAGATATCTCTTGCATCGACTGAAACTTTGTCTCAAAACACTGCCTCCCCATCTTGAAACTCACCACACCCCTCCTCATTCACAATGTGGATCACTCTATTAACTAGAGTGGAAACATGATCCATACCTGCACTCTATTCCTGAATATCAAAGGCATCACCTAGCAGGTCATCTTCTATGTCATGATGTGCAGGTGAACCATCATAATCCTTGGACTTCCCTGGCTCAAGGCCACCAACCCCACTATCAATTGGGCCAACTGCACCTTGGAAATTGACAAATCCCTCAATCAGTCAAAAGAATTATATTTCTCCCATGTCAAGGACACCCAGTGACATAATCAATTCTTCCAACAACCTCCCCCTATACCCCCTCAACATATTAACATGTCCTCTGATACTGATGAACACCTCTAGGGTTACCTTAATCAGGAAACTAAATCTGATAACATCCAATGAGCTTACAAAAACAGAACCATTCACCATATCATTAAATGCAGATCTTGCCTCATCCCAAAAGGATCTCCAGTCATTGTTAAACTAACTACTGCTACTGAAATCACTATGGAAGCTGAGAAGTCCAAACCAAAGACCACCCTCCCATTAGAATATTCCAAATTCCTCTCTGTTTTCACCAAGGAGACTGCTGATCATATACCACCCTCTCAACCTTATGACCACAAAATTAACCTTAAGGAATCCTTTGCCCCCAAAGTAGGGAAGATCTACCCGCTCTCTCCTGAAGAATGCCTGGCCACTGAAGCCTTTCTTGATGAAAACCCTAAAGGAGGGAAGATTCACCCCTTCAATTTTCCCCAAGTGTCTCCATTCTTCCCTGTTAAAAAAAAGGATGGTGGACTTTGCCCTTTTCAAGACTACCACTATCTAAATGACCACACCATCTGAGACACATACCCCCTACCCCTCATCTCAGATCTGGTTGACAAACTCTGGGATGACAAACTATTCACCAAGTTTGACATATGCTGTTGTCTTTCTAGGATTCAGCTAATAGAACTGCTAGGGATTCTACTATGGCTCAATCCTCCATGGATAAATGACTATGAGCTAGGGGCACTTGACAACAAAATAACCTCCTAGATAAACCTAAGGGTAAGTACTTGGTTTAGTGATAAACTTAGTCAATCAGTAATGTGGGTGTTCTTCCTATAGCCAGACTTAGTCTGCACTATTGGGGATGTAGGATACTAGCAAAAGTTTCTTTAGTGTTGTCGGCTCAAAGGCCAGTTTATTTACACCTAAGCTATTGGGGATATGGGGAGTTGTTTGATGAAGTCCATGGAGATGGAGTTCCATGGCTTCTCCAGGATAGGAAGTCACTTCAGCAATCCATAAGGCCAGTGTCTTGGAAATTTTATGCAGACACAGGAAGTACAGGAGGATATATAGTCCTTCATGAATGTCCTGATTCCTGGCCAGGTGTATTCATGGCAGATGAGTTCTAAGGACCAGTTATGTCCAAAATATCCAGAGAGGGGATGGTCATGTTTATACTGGAGAACTTGGAGATGGAGGTCATTGGAATTTGGTACATACAGTGACTCACAAATTGTCCCAATGTTTTGTACTTTTTGATTGTGTGTTAAATAACTCCTGACTGCAAACAAATACAAACAAAGTGTTGGTGTATCTATGGAAGCATTTACTCAGGGCTAGACAACAGTAAATGTATTATATAAAATGTATCAGAAACCATGGAGATATATGCAATTTAAAACTGGTACTCATTGTGACAATTATGTGAGTGTCATTTAGATATATCAGAATCAGATGCTCCACTATTTCCATAGCAACCAATTAACTATAGATTGTTACCATGGAGATCTTATCTATCATAGGGCCTATAGTCAAGCTATTTAACCAAGATCAATCTTCTCAAAACTCCACAATTCCACAATGCATCCCATCTCCTCTGCTAAGAAGGAAAACATTCTCTCTCTTGCCTCCAATGGGCTTTCTATTCATCAGATTGCCTCCAGAGCTGGTGTTGGTAGATCTACTGCATCCAGGATACTCCAGGACATCCTTCCTGCTTGATTGATCCTATCTTCTGGATGTCCTTCAAAGCTTTCTACTCACTCTCAGAAGTCCATTATCACTCAAATCACTACTGGAAAGGCTTCTAATGCTGTTCAAGCTACCAAACACATCAATGCCTTCATATCCAACCCAGCCTCTTCTTAGACAGTCAGAAAACTCCTTAGAAAGAACTCTTTCAAGGCTGTAGTGAAGAAGAAGAAGCCATTGCTTAGTATAATGCATAGGAAGAAGTGCTTGGACATTGCTTTGAAGTACAAGGAGTGGACTATAGAAGACTGGAAGGAGGTGATCTAGTTAGATGAGACTAAAATCAACAGAATTGCATCAAATGGAAGTCAATGGATGTGTAAAAAGGCTAGTGAGGGATTGATTGAAAGGGAGGTCCAGGGCACAGTGAAGTTTGGCGGAGGAAACATCATGGTATGGGGCTGTATGGGTTGGGAGGGTGTGGGGAGACTTGCAGAGATTGAGGGGAAGATGAATGCTGAGCAGTATGTGGACATTTTGGAGAACAACTTGCTGCCTAGCATGGAGGAAAGTGGAATTCCTCTAGAGGACCTTATCTTTCAACAGGACAATGATCCCAAGCACACCTCTAAAAGGGCCAAGGAATGGATGGAAGACAACAATATTACTCTTCTGAACTGGCCTCCACAGTCTCCAGACCTCAATCCTATTGAACACCTCTGGCATTACATCAAAAGAGAATTTTGCCAGTATCCAACACAGGTCAAGGGTGTTTGGGAGATATGGGATAGAGTTGCAGAGGTATGGAGAGGAATAGAGCCAGAAGTGTATCAGGAGTTGATTGAAAGTATGCCTAGAAGGATTGGAGCAGTGATCAAGGCCAAGGGTGTTACAATTGCTATCCAAAAGCCCCTATTTTTCCTTGTGTTCCTAATGTCTAGACAATACTCACAAGACATGTCACTTGTCTTGTCACTACACATTCTTTTTCATGTCACATGTCTTATCACATGATGCATCACATGATTCAGTCTAGACAATGACATCATTACAATGTCACACCTCATGGTATGCCTCATGTTATTCATCTCCATGCTATGCATGGCTATGCCACTGCCTTTGCCTCATGCATCACCACATGACTTGCCTCATGTCTCCTCATGCCCTATGCCCTTGCTTCTTATGCCGCATGCCTTCATTTCTGTCCATCACATGCTCTATTCTTACTCATGGTCACTTACTGTACATGCACTTCCCTTGGACTCTTACTATATGTAGTAGTTGTACTCACACACACTGCTTGGTCTGTGCACTATCCTGTAAAGTGTTACGAACGCACTCTTCAGCCCCTATCGTAACCTTCGCGGACATCTTAGCACCGCATCCATCTTATCTTTGGACTTAGAACTTTTCTTCGACAACTAGCACGTGACCGGTCACGTGACCTGGCCTAGGCCTATGATGTCACCATGACATCACGCCTCACTCTTTTAATCCCCGTTCCTTCTCTTCCATTCTAACATAGCCACGCATAGCCTCATTAATCTCCGCTGTAGTCTAGAACATTCTAGCCTGTACGCGCACGGACCATCATCACAATATGTACAAACACCTGTATAGTATATAATCCTGAATTCCATTGCCCCAAGAACTCTAGTCAAGTTCTTGTGGGAATTCCCCTAGACCTTCTTGCCTCACTCTCCTCACAAGTTTCTTCGTCGGTGACCCTAGTCCTGTACAGGATCTAGCGGTTGCTTACATAAAGTATATAAAGAGGACTGCCTGTGCCTCACAGCTGCAGTCTTGTCCTCTTGGAGAGCCCACCAAAGCCTCTTCTAGACCCTTGACTCTATTGCATTGTCTCTAGCTCAGCTAGTGCTAGTCCGGTTAGCATTGGTTGTTTCAAAGGGGGGTCATACCAAGTTCTAAAATCACATTTACTATGCTTTTGAAGCACACTCACATAATTGTCCCAATGAGTGTCAGTTTTGAATTGCATATATCTTTATGGTTCCTGATCCATATTATATAATTCATTTACTGTTGTCTAGCCCTGAGTAAATGCTTCCATAGATAAACCATGAAACAACCAAAGCTAACCGGACTAGCTCTAGCTGTCTAAGACAGTAGTATGAGTCAAGGAGTCAAGGATTGCTCTGGTGGGCTCTCCAAGAGGACAAGACTGCAGCTGTAAGGCACAGATGTCCCCCTTTATATACTCTACAGGATAGCGCATGGACCAGGCAGTGTGTGTGAGTACAACTACTATGTATAGTAAGAGTCCGAAGGGAGTGCATGTACAGTAAGCAACTATGAGTAAGAATAGAGCATGTAACAGATGGAGATGAGAGGCATGCGGCATAAGAAGCAAGGGCATAGGGCATGAGGAGACATGAGGCAAGTCATGGGGTGATGCATGAGGCAAAGGCAGTGGCATAGCCATGCACAGCACAGAGATTAATAGCATGAGGCATACCATGAGGTATGACATCATAATGATGTCATGGTCTAGACTGAATCATGTGATGAGGGTCTGGACATAGGTCACGTGATGCATCATGTGATAAGTCACGTGACACGAAAAAGAGTGTGGAGTGACAAGTCAAGCGATATGTCTTGTGAGTGTAGTCTTAGCATAGGAAATGTAGGAAAAATTGGGGCCTTTGGGTAGCGATCGTAACAAACCAACACTTTGTTTGTATTTGTTTGTGGTCAGGAGTTATTCAACACACAATCAAAAAGTACAAAACATTGGGACAATTTTGTAACTTACTGTACCTCTTAGTCAAGAAACCCAGCTCCTCAGTGGGAAAAGCCAATGCACTCTCATGCCAAGAAGACCATGCTATCAGCATTGAGCAAGACAATGCACAGGTTCAGATTCTTCCAGCCAAAAGAATCCAAGGAGCTAATATCACATGAGTCCATGGAGGTGAGGAGTAGATCCTACAACATGTGAAAGAAGCCCAGAAGGAGATCCCCTCCTATGGAACAATGCTTGACACTGATGGCTTAGAGCAATCAAAAGGTAAAATTGTGGTCCCAGATGCTGGAACATTATGTTATGAACACACTCCTATGAGCCCCTATCATAACTGTTACGAACGCAATCCTACGAGCCCCTATTGTAACCTTCGTGGACACCTTATCGAACATCTATCTAATCTTTTGGACTTAGACACTTTTCGACGACTATCACATGACTGGTCACGTGACCTGGTCTAGGCCTATGATGTCGCTATGACATCACGCCTCATTCTTTTAATCTCCGTTCCTTCTCTTCCATTACGCATAGCCACGGACAGCCTCATTAATCTCCGCTGTAGCCTAGAACGTTCTAGCCTACACGCGCACGGACCATGTAGTCAATATGTACAAACAGTGTATTACTATATAAACCATGAATCCATCGCCCCAAGAACTCTAGTCAAGTTCTTGTGGGAATTCCCCCTTGATCCCTTCTCTCGCTTTCCTCCCAAGTCTCTACGGTCGGTGGCCCTAGTCCCGTACGGGATTAAGCGGTCGCTTACAATAACCTTCATGGACATCTTATCACCGACTATCTTATCTTTTGGACTTAGGATATTTCTCCAACAACTATCATATGACCAGATCTAGGCCTATGATGTCATCATGACATCATGCCTCATTCCTTTAAATCTCCGATCCTTCTCTTCCATTACGCATAGCCACAGACAGCCTCATTAATCTCCGCTGTAGTCTAGAATGTTCTAGCCTATGTGCACACGGACCATGTAGTCAATATGTACAAACACCTGTACAGTATATAATCTTGAAACTCATTGCCCCAAGAACTCTAGTCAAGTTCTTGTGGGAATTCCCCTAGTCCTTGAATCCTTCCCCTCACAAGTCACTCATTGGTGGCCCTGATCCTGTACAGGATTAGTGGTCACTTACAGAGAACTTGACTACTCTTCAATCACTGTCACCAACACCACTCCTCTTTGTCTTTGCCCGCGCCCCCCAGTGGTAAGGGGAACCTCATAGCTGGCCCCAAGGCTCAATGGGAACTACTATACTCTACCACCCCCCCCTCTCCTTTTATGTATCCCTTGGCCCTACAGCCATGAAGGGGTGAGTCATTAAGATGAGCTCAAAGGGTCACCTCGAGAGGTGTTAAAGCAGCTGATCCCTGCCCTCTACCTTAGTTCCATTTCTTTTGGGAACATGTTCCCGCGTCCACATGAGGTGCTTTCTCTCTTTACGAAAGTAGTCTTCCCTTGTAATTGGCACAAGAGCAGTACTGTGCCCACCAATTATAAGCGATACATACACAACCAAGTTAGGTGGCTATTGACCTAATTGGTTACCTGCTGGAGTGACTAAGATCCTCACAGGGTACTATACAACGGATGATACCTTTCTTCAAATGCAAAAGCTCCCTCCCCCCACTCACAGAATTTGACCCTAATGATGCTATACCAATAAAAATTGAACAAGAGGACTTCCCCCTCCACTCCTTCAATTTCCTGAGAGCTGGATTTAGACATCTCAGCAATACCCTGACACCAGAAGAACTCTATGCATACTGGCACAAATACATTAACAACAACTCAAGGCTAAACAGGCAATGCCCCCCCCCATGCACCTCCATGCCTCAACCGGAACGACCAGCTCGAGGTCTTGATTTAGTAAGACAAGTCTCAATTCAGTTGGTCTCTGAGCTTCAACTTGGAAGTCAGCAAAGAAAGCTTCACCCCCACAGACATCAGAATGGACCCAGACCTGATGCATACTGGGTTTGCCAGAATGAGTGCGCAGCACAGCTCACAGCCTCCCATGCCTCCACCAGGTCTCAACATTGCTGGCTTGCTGGTGACAATTAATGCACTTCAACAACAGCTGGCCTTGCTGCAGGCCACACAACAACAGCAGCAACAAGGGACGGTGACAACCACTGTATCTAAAAAGGTCGAAAGGGTCCCCGACCCTGGGAAGTTTGATGGAAGCTACCAAGACTTCAAGTCCTGGTGGCTAAATCTAAGATTGTACATTGACGCCAATACCGAGGTGTTCAAAACAGACAAGGGTAAGGCCATTGTGGTCTTTACAAGAATCAGTCCCAAGTCGGGAGAGGCCGACAAGAATCACGTGGGTCAATGGGCTCGTATACAAATCAAGAAATATCTAGGAGGGTCTCTACATGGATGGCCTGATGAATTGGAAGTAGCAGGAATGCTAAAAGAACATTTTATGACCACGAACAAAGCAGATCTGGCCAAGCAACAGCTAGAAAGGTGTTTGATGAGAGGGGATGAGAAGGTTCAAACCTTCATCATGCGCTGGCTCATGTGCTACCAGGAAGCAGGAGTTTCAGACTCAGAAGGGGTCTGTCTCCTCAAAAGAAATACTGCAGAGCCAATCATACAGCAAATATACCTTAACATCAGGTGCAAGGTCCTGGTAGCCGACTATGTTGAAGAAATTACCCAGGTTGGGAATTCTATGGAAGCATTTAAGCTTTCCTGATCAAGGTACACTCCCCTGACCCAAGGGACTCCCTCAGGGTCAAGAACCTTCGGAGGACAAGGGGAGCCAATGGACATTAGTGCAGTCAGCCACAGTAAGCCAAAATGCTTCAACTGCGGAAAAGAAGGCCATCAGGCTAAAAGAGACAGCAGGTGGTCCTGCCCCACACCAAAGCAAGAATGCTCTGAATGCCACTTCCTTGGGGGAGGGCATACAAGAAGGTGCTCAAGATATACTCTGGTATGAACGGTGGAGGGTACAGCAGAGCCTCCACCTCAAGCAAGTGGCTTGAGCCTGCCAAGCAATACAGGACCTGCTCGACTTGTACAAGGAATGAACTTCGATGAGAAGAAGGCCTACTTTTACGATATGCAGGTAAATGAAATGAGAGAGGTGGGAAAACAGTTTGGAATCTGATCACACCAGGTGATCGGGTTCCCATGGATGAACGTAGTACCAAGGATAAAATAGGACGAAGTAGTCTCGGCAAGTCATCTGCTGCTTTAAGTGTGGAGATTGCCAGAAAGGAAAGGAAAAAGGGTAGTTTCTATAATCGCTACACCACTTTTAGCACAAGAGTTATGGAAGAACAATGTAGTGATAGTCCTATTACATCAACCAAAACAGGGTCCCTAGACAGGCTCACTGCATGGGAATGCAGGCTTAATTCCGTTTTAACCAACAAAGAAAGTACTACGAAACAAACCCCAGAACAGATCTGCATAAGGTCCTTTAATGTAAAGAATGAAGTGTTAGTAGATGTCAATGTATGTCCTGCCACCAACAAGGAGAAATGAGTACCCTGTAAGTTGCTGCTTGACAGTGGAGCAAATGGGGTGTTCATTCATGAAGAATGGGTAAAGACCAAGAAAATACCCATTACAAAAATCGAAAGGCCACTATATGTATACAATGTGGATGGCACTCCAAATTCTGCCAGAACCATCACCCACAAAGCAGAATTAATAATAGAATACCAAGGACATCAGGAACGTGTCACTGCCAAAGTCACCAACCTAGGCCACAACAACCTAATCCTAGGACACACAGAGCTCCAAAAGCACAACCCTGAGATAGACTGGACAAAGGGCACAGTAAAAATGACTTGCTGCCCCAAAATGTGCTACCTCCTATCCAACAGAGCTATGTTCCTATGGTCTCTGGAAGAACAGGAGTTAAATAATGCACCATATGCTTATGCCAAGATAAAGGTGCTGGAAAAGAAACAACCGACAGCTGACCTTCCCCTTGAGGAACAAATCCCCAAAGAATACCACAAATTCTTAGAGGTCTTCTCAAAGAAGGTCTCAGAACGCCTCCCTTCGAGGAAGCCCTGGGATCACACTATTGACCTCAAAGAAGGATTCATGCCCAGGAAAGGAAGGATTTTCCCACTGTCAGTAGAAGAACAGAAAGAAGTCTCAGAGTTTGTAGACGAACAATTACAAAAGGGGTATATCTGCCCCTCTAAATCTCCACAAACATCACCAGTCTTCTTTGTGCCTAAAAAGGATGGCAAGAAGCGGATGGTCCAAGACTATCATTACCTCAATGAGTGGACAGTTAAAAACAACTATCCCCTACCATTGATCTTGCAACTGGTAGACAAGGTGAATTGCTCAAAATGGCTCACTAAAATTGACCTACAATGGGGATATAATAACATCCGAGTCAGAGAGGGCAATGAATGGAAAGGTGCCTTCGTTTGTCACTGAGGAAGCTTTGAACCAATGGTCATGTTCTTTGGGCAGTGTAACTTTCCTGCCATGTTCCAGACCATGATGAATGAAATTTACGCAGATATGGACACATGCGTTGTCGTGTACATCGATGACATCATGATATTCATGTCAGGAACCTGGGAAGAACATGTCGGAGTAGTAAAAGAAGTATTGCGATGTCTCCAGGAGAATGATCTTTTTGCCAAGCCAGAAAAGTGCTCCTTCTTTGCCAAGGAAGTAGAATTCCTAGGGATGATCATATCCCAAGAAGGCATCAAGATGGAACAAGACAAGGTTAAGGCAATCTTGGAATGGCCCATGCCACACAATGTAAGAGGCATGAGAAGCTTTCTAGGGCTAGCAAACTTCTACTGAAGGTTTATCCAAGATTTCTCCTGAATTAGCCGCCCCCTAAATGACTCAACCAAGAAGAACCAACCATGGGTGTGGTCAGAAAAGGAAAACACCGCCTTCAAGCATCTAAAACAAAGGTTCACCACAGTGCCAGTCCTAGCTTACCCAGACAATGACCAAAAATTTCAGCTAGAAACTGATGCTTCAGACTTTACTATGGGTGGCATATTATCAATTAAGAAGGAAGGGAAATGGCATCTGGTGGCCTTCTCTTCCCACACAATGACACCGGAACAACGAAACTACCCCATTGCAGATAAGGAAATGTTGGTGATCATCCTTGCACTCAAGCAGTGGCGCCACTACCATGAGGGGGCCAAATTCCAATTTGAGATTTGGACAGACCATGCAAACTTACAATACTTCATGGTCAAACAAGATCTGAATCGAAGACAGGCCAGGTGGGCCCAATACTTATCCCAGTTTGACTATCTGTTGGTAAAGAAGCCTGGCACCTCCATGGGGAAGGTGTTATGCGTACTGCTTTCCTCGAGTGATGTCTTGAGAGCTATATGAGGAGGACACTCATGAAGAGGTTCACTCGACTCATAACGACCAAGGAAGACCTAGAGTTTTAGCGACTCGTTGACTGTGACTTAAGGCACCCACACGAAGGGTTAATGAGGACAAATGTCTGACAAAGGGACTTAAGGGTGATTCGAGATTTCAGCAAGTAAATGCATAGATTGAGAATAAAGGACTAAGTACATGGGCAGCTAGTTATATCCTTTGAGACACGTAAGCGGAGAACTCAATGGAAGGTGATAGAAGGGATGACTAAGTAGTGATGAGAGACACTACTGAGGAGATGACTGTCCAATGCGATGGAAAAGGAGAGAAGGACTAAGCGAGTATTAGGCCAAGATGAAAGAAGGTTTAAAGAAAATACAGGTCTACCCGTAGACTGCACAAGATCACAAAGAAATGAATATATTCGTAGCGAAAGAGTCCAGGAATGGGAGTACGACTGGGAGAAAGAATGGAAAAGAGAAGTATGCCATGGAAGAGGAGGATAATTGTAACAGAAGGCAGATGTGCTCTCTTGTCAGGAAGACCATGCCATCAGCATTGAGCAAGATAATGCCCAGGTTCAGATCCTTCCAGCTGAAAGGGTTCAAGGGGCTAATGTCACACGAGTCCATGGATGCGAGGAGCAGATCCTAAAATGT